>JAUUEG010623210.1:0-13682 GCA_032361445.1 Panulirus gracilis
CGTATTATGATAGATAACAGCTTTCGCTGTTGTGAGCCAGCGTTGCTGTTCTTGACGATAGTGTTTGTTGGCCTCTGGTGTGTGGCTGTGTTAGCCTCTGGTGTGTGGCTGTGTTAGCCTCTAGTGTTTAGCCGAGTTACCCTCCGGTGTATGGCTGTGTTGGACACAATATTGGAAATAGTTATATAGACACTGTATATACTGAACCTAATCACAGTATCTGTTTAGAAAGATATGAAAATTTCTCAGAGACAATAACACTCCAGCAAAACATGTAATACCTGCTGAGACACATTCAGTATTCCCTCAGCTGGACACAATACCTCCTCAACAGACACAAATGTACATGTACAGTCTCGGGGCTCAGCTCAGTATGACATCATCTGCTAAGACAGGGACTGCTCCTGCCTTGTCTGACAAAAAACATATTTAGCCAAAAAACGTAATTTCTCAGCCACAGTCAACCTCCCCCACAATGAAAGCGAAACTGATATAATCAGAGTTTTCATGCTCTGGCAAGTAAATGAATATCAAGGGCAAACAATGATTTAACAATTCATTTGAGCACCAGAGATTTGGCCTTGTTCTTCTCTCGCGTGTGATACATTATATACTTTAGCAAACACAAAGGATTTAATCATTCAACAGTTGGAGAGAACAGGCACCGAGTTTTGGATGGAACCTAATCATACATAACACATACACTCCTTGTGAGCTGACTGTGAGAACACAGATTGTCTAAATACCCGAGTTTGTTGACAGCCACTCTCACACTCAAGGTCTCACTGAACATGGGCAAAAAAGGGTTGAAAAGTAGTTGGGCCTCTTCAGTCTTCAAATTTCTCACATTAGATTGATGTTATTGTCCAACGCTAGCTAACTTCACGGAAGACCATATAGAGTGTAAGAGAAGAGAGAGTGGAATTCAATATGAGAGCATGTTTGATTTTTGTTCCACATTATGGACTATGCTAGGTGACAGGACATTAAAAGGGTGTCTCTCTCTCTCTCTCTCTCTCTCTCTCTCTCTCTCTCTCTCTCTCTCTCTCTCTCTCTCTCTCTCTCTAGGAATAACCGATAAGCCTTTAAAGATAGGACAGAGGAAGAAGTAAACATTGTAGTCCTTGCTCTTTTTTAATACAAAAATTGTAATCTTAATTCATTCCATTCTACTGCCTAAATCTGATTATGTGCAAATGTGAGATGATGTGAATCATGAATGTTAGAGATATCACGATAGGCATCTCTGTTATAGACTTGTACCATCTCTCTAACAACCTAATTTTGTATCTATTGTGATCATTCTTAAGGAGTGGAATTTTGTTCATAAATTGAATCTTCGACGCTAAGTACAAGTCATGAAAATTCTTCTTCTTAAGCTAGCTGTAAGGTCGGGAGTTCTTCTGTCCAGAAGGACCATAATGTTCAACTGCTGGGTTAACATTTCCCGGGTCCACAAATGCGGGAGTTGAACGATCGCTGGTGTCTGGGAGAGTCTCAAGGAGAACACAGTCAAGGTGAGGCTGTTGTTCATCTTGAGTTGCAAGACACCTTGCACAGGTCCGCTACTGAGGCGTGGATGAAAAAGTTGTTCGTAAAAATCATGAACACGGGACAATGAATTAGCTGGGATGAACATGTCAGGGCCATCATCAAATATACCAGTAATCGTTCTTATCTTCTTAGTCGAAGGGAGACACCTGAACCTTCAGTCACGTCTCTACATGGTCCCTGGCTTTTCATTCACTGTACTTCTGTATCAGTAACTGTACTGTCATAAACTGTGACGCATTCTATATACTGTACTTCTGTGTTAGTAACTGTACTGTCATATACTGACACGCATTCTATATGCTGTACTTCTGTGTTAGTAACTGTACTGTCATATACTGACACACATCAGTATAATCTTATTCTTTTTATAGTGACCGACATGGCACGGATAGATAGTGTGCCCACAACCTCATAACACCAATGTCTATAGATCACCTGACTTACGTTTGCAGAAACATATTTCATATTCTTTTGGACTGACCCAATCTTTCATCTTTGGCCAGACTGTGTGGTGCAAACAAATCTGTATTGGTAATAATTCTCAGACCCACGTGATCAATGTCACTCAGTATCAGTTATTAAAGTGAATGGAACCAGTTGCCCAGGAGAAAACCTAAGTCACCGACAAGACTCAGTCTTGTAGTGCACGCAGGCCACATATCTTACATGTGTTCACTGCCTGTGTGTAACACCATTGGTGTTCGACAGAGACTCTGAACCAGGCATCTCTTTTTAACAGTCCTACAAATTTAGGTACGCATGGACGCACGAGGTGTGGAGGTGCGTGTAATGTGGACGCAGGAGGTATGGAGGTGCGTGGAATGTACGACTTCTTGTTTCTAACAGGTTCGGATCGTCATGAGGAACTAAGCCAGCAGCAGCAGGGACAGGAGGGAGAGGTGCGTATGTTCAGCCTGAACAGGGGAGTGTGGACGTTGCCATCACTGGACGTGTTCCTCCGCTACAACTTCTCCAGCGACAGCGTCACACAGTTCACCGTCTGCTACAGAATCAGGTGCAGCGCAACTTTCTTAACAAGTACCTACCTCGAGTATGTGTGAGTGATGTACTGTATGGCTCCACGTGTAGTCATGATAAGCAAACATATCTACACAATAGTTGGTAATGTTTTATTGACACATAGATTTCGTAATCAATTTACATGCGACAAGTGTTTTCATGAGAAAGTCCAGTCGATAGGAGCCATATTCTCTGATCTATTTACAAGATGAGTACAAAGGCATAGTGATAACCTCATCTGCCTTTAGGTCTTTCCCACGACTGCAGAAATCTGAAGCCTTGCCTTGTGCCCATGATATCTATGTCATACTCAAACTTAGAGCCAGTATCACGGCTAAGACTATTTTGTCCATGGAATATATTCTATTCAAACCCAGTAATTCTTGTCTCATTTGTTATCATTAAATTTTTTGATGTGCGTCCTGCAGAATATCCAGTAGCTTGAAAAACAGAAGCCATTTTGTGTAGAATTAGTGGCTCAGAAGTGATTTATTGTTTCTGGGATTTGCAACAGTGTATTTCTGTGTTTATTCATAACAGCATCGATCACGCTTTCCACACGAACACTATTTAGCATTAGGTTTGAATTATGTGTAGAATCTCACACATCGTTGTCACAACACGTGCTTACAGCTTGCCTGGAGAGGGCACAACGTAGTGCATAGGGCAGTCAGCTTCAGTTGCTGACTATCGCACCTGAATGAATGATTGTTAAAGTATCACCTTAGTTTGAGCCCGAGTTTCTGTCCCAGTCCAAGTGTTCATCTGTATTCTACACACCCTTTCCTTCGTCGTACTCCCAAGTGCCATTTAACAACCCCTGCCAAAGTTCTCAGTGCCTGAGACCCGTCCGTGTTGTGGATAGTCAACGAGATATTGCTTTAGCTCCAGCCACCTGGACCCTCGCCAGTAAAAATAGAATATACTGAAGGACAATATCAACAACCTAAGAGGCTGTATGATGACAGAGGATATTCAAGAGATGAAGCCACACGAACGTACAACTCCCTCCCTGCATAGTAAAAGTAAATGAAAACAAGCAAGTGATCGATTACACTACCAGCTGGCACATGGTTGAGACAGGTAGAGCAAATATATGGTAGGTACTGGAGGATGAAGAGGAAACGTAAACTTCACATATATCCAAGATCTGGACAGCAACACTCATGAAGCACACTTGGATCCCCACGGAGCCTCACACCGCTGAGAGAAACACCACCGCCGCCACAAAACACACACACACACACACACACACACACACACACTGGGATACATAAATATGATAACAGAAGTACAAAATGAACCGACGATTCACACGCTCCAGTAAACCTACACAATATATCTTTATAACTACGTTTTGTTTTTTCACTGCACGCTCCCTGCCACGCTTCTTGCTTCCCACTCCTCCACATCTATATATGAAAACTCACTCGCTGGAGACATTATATCACTCGGAGCAGTTCCCTTCTCTCTGCCCATCGTGACAAGCATAGTCAATAGCATGATCGTAGTCTTCAATAACTTGGTTTATTACGCAATATACAAACAAGTTACTAACCTTTTCGTCCAGAATTACTAGTACGTAATCAGTCCCGTGACGTCTAATTTCTGTAATAAGTTTTTTTCTTTGTGTTGTTTGATATATAAACAATGGCAAGTTCACAGGTGTCATGGAGCCGTGCACGTGTCATTCTCTAGAAATATATTCATAAGGATGATCACACACTCAGCAGTTAGTGTCTACCTTTCTGCTTTACCATCTCGTCTTTATCATAGATAAGATAAAGAACCTCACGACATTGCTACTGTCCTCCAACAGAATGCTTCATCATGAGCCAACAGGTTCCACTGTTGTCTGTCCGTCATGTATACTCCTAAGTACCTATACTGTTGATTATTAAAGTACATGTTCACAAACATGTCTTCACCCAAGCCGGCTGATGTGCCGGAAGGAGCGATAGTAAAGCGAAACCTCTTGCTTGACCATCCTTTCGCCATCTGAATAGATTATGAGTCTAGGTTACTATATACGTCCTCTAGTGGATGATAACCTCGTCAAAGACCATTATAGCTGTGAGCATAGACCTTGCCTCACTTTTCTCCTACTTATTGCGACAAGTTGGTTTATGTTGGCTCTTTTTGCAGGTTTGAGAGGTTTACGAAGCTGACGACCCATCTCTCCTACGTGGACAACGACGCAAATATGGATTCACTGGGAGTTTGTGAGTTGCCAAAGTGGGTGACCTGTGCATTATGGGAAAAATCTGGGAGGATAGTTATATAAATGTGTGTGTGTGTGTGTGTGTGTGTGTGTGTGTGTGTGTGTGTGTGTGTGTGTATTAATGAAACACTTCTAACCCAAAACAACAACATCCCTTCTCCTAAAATCGTGAAAACACTAGACAAGCCTCACCTCGAAGCAACTATTCACCCAGCCTTTGAGCCCACAGGCATTCACAACGCAAATTAGACCTTGAATAATTCCCCTGCAACTGGTCTTAAGTAATATCAAACCCCGACACAAATTACTTATGCCCAAAAGTGATCCCATCACTCACAGGTGTCTTCATCTGGAAACTTAGCAACATAGTAGCCTTTCTGAGATACCTCAGTCTCCCTCTCCTTCTGTCGCCCAGTATCACAACTGACATCAATAACCAAACTCCATGAAAACTAACCCCTCCACAGCATCAAGAAAATGTCCGTCTCTCACCCACACAGAGTGCTATGAGTCTTGTGTACAATACTCAGTCTGGTCTTAGTCTTCATGCCTGACTGACGTGATCCTCCAGATGCTCTACCCCTATTCATTGCAAGAAGACTGTATGGCTTACGAAACATCTGATAAGTTACTGGGACTTTTGATCAAGCCTGAACTTTATTGGGCTCGAAAGGCAGTCATATAATGTTCACTAAAATGTCAAACAGAGGAAATTGTAGGAAAAAGTTATAACAAGATGACTTTAAACTTTAGCAAGAGATTGTAGGTACTCCTATCTCCTGAAGTTGATGGCTTTCCCTTATACAAAAGAAATGAATTATCTTTGATCACTAGACATCAAGAAATGCTCTAACAGTAACTCATTTTCAAGAACTTGGATCTCTCAAGACATAAAAATGATATATGAGTATCTAAAACATAGTAAATCAATTCCTTCTAATAGGTGTGCGAGTTTGTACATTCTTTCTAGAATACTAAACCATTTGTCTCAAAATTATTTCATCCCTCTTATAGCTAAAGCTTCCCCAGTACAGCCTCACCTAATTTCCCATGCCTTCTGATAATTCTAGCAAACTTATTTCCTTTTAGAATAATTTTCATTACATTCCAAGATATTCTTGACAGATTTCATTGCTGATGAATTAGGTATTATCTTGTTGATCTTCAGACCATGCCCAGTCTCACCTGATGGTGTGGTTCAACGGCGAGAGTCAGGTCAGAGAGGAGGACGTGGCCAACTGGGACCCGCCCCCCGAGACTTGGATCCACTTCTGTCACGTCTTTAGTTCCTCCACCTTCACCATTTACACTCAAGGCCAGGTACGACAGGCGACGCTTTCCTACTCAACCACATCTGTAAGCTTTACAAATTCATGTAAATATATGAAAATGGGAATGAGACATAATGATGCTGTCATTTGTGTGTGGAAAAAAGTACCTTTCAGGGATTTCTCTCAAGATCATTTCTATGTGAGCGGCCTTTCTTGCACGTACGGTATTATGACGATATCTAATCCCCAACCAGTTACGTACTGAACCTGGATGCAAAATTAACCGTTGTCTCACTGCGCTCCATACCACAAAGAACATGTACATGAGTATTGATCTTGATGATAGAACTTTAAAAGACTTTCTTTGAATATATTAATCCCACTTTTAGTATAGATAATCTTCCCTCCTTTTACCTCAAATGTTGATAGGGGATAAGCACTTCTGTGTATTGCAAGTCATCTTTTTTTAAACAGCTCTGCCATCACATGTCATCCTCTCCTTCAGGAAATATTCAGGAAGGATCTGATGAGCGGGTGGTCCTTGCAGCTGAATGGGTCACTAGTACTGGGGCAGGAGCAGGATGCCCTGGGTGGAGGATGTGAGCAGAAAGATATCCCAAGCCAGACGTGGAGGCAATTTATACATGCGTTTTGTATTTACTACAGTTGGGATCAGTTATAGATACATTTTCTCCTGACTACAGTTTATATATATGATATTCATTTATGTATCTGTTTACATATTTATCTATAACTACATCGAGACCAAAGGTTCCTGCAGCCCAACTGTGCGGTGCTTCTTGTAGCAAGGAAATGTGCACTCCTTTCGAGTGAGATGTTCTTTAACGATACTGTGCTCCCAGTGGTTCAGTCTTGCCAAAGGTGACTTTTCCCTGACGGTGCACGACCCCTCCTGCTGTAGGTAATGTACGACCCCTGCTGCTGTAGGTAATGTACGACCCCTGTTGCTGTAGATAATGTACGACCCCTCCTGCTGTAGGTAATGTACGACCCCTCCTGCTGTAGGTAATGTACTCCGTTTAGAAGTGGCAACTTAACCCCTTGAGCACGGCAGTACGACTCTCGAGTACGAAGGATAAGCCACCATACTGCAAGGTCGCACCGTCGTGCATGTATGGGATTCTCAACTGTTGCACACTTGCTCTGCCGTGTTCCCGACCCCGGCAGCTCCGTGCCAACTGACTTGTAACACGAGTCTATGAATCATTCATAGATTTAGGGAGACGTGGGTTGGTTGGATAAATCTCATTTCCTGGAGGATTTCTCCTGTGGCTGGGGTGAGGACAGCCCTTCAGGGACGGCTCTACCCTCCTAGTCCCGCCCCTGAGCCACTAGGGGAGGCGGGAAGGGTAGTGCAGTACTTTGTGGTCTCTCTGGGGCGCAATCCCGGACAGTATCCCTCACTTTCTGCATCGTTCTCTTTCTTAAACCTTGTGAGGATGTGTCTCAGGCAGCGAGGCACTTCTTGACATAACGACCTGTGAAGTACTGTGCCACACACACTCCCGTACCTCCCTCCCTGCAGTAAACACTCACACTTCTTTGGTCTTAAACACAAGACCTGTCGTGTGCCGCTTGGTGACGCAGAACTTACGTGTTTGCAACCCACACACCGGACGACGCTGGAGCTCCCTTCCTTTTTTCAGGACGTCAGCGTTTCTGCCGCCCCTCCATCAGTGTCCTCACAACGGCGCCACTCATAAAGTGAGCGGTGGTTTTTGCCCGGTCATGTATTCATGGACCGGTCGGTAGTTCCTTACAAACATCCTCATGTTTTGACGGGGGTCCCACGTCTCTGCTCCAACGTTAATTGCCCAGGGATGTGCGCAGCAGTGCTCCTGCCCCTGCGGATGATCCGGTATATATTAACCTTGTTTCTCACACTTACATACGACTCCACTGAGAAGCTGTTGGTGATATACACATCGGGGGAATAATGTACGTATGCTGTTGGAGTTGGTGGCCTTTTACAGCTAATGGCTATTGAATCCCTCGTCAGAACCGTACATAAAACATACAGGAAAATATGATTGCTTTTTATGTCAGGTTGAGGAGTTGAGGTGGTGGCGGGTCAGCTCGGGGCCGGAGCCTGTAGCGCGAGGGGGAAGCCTTCAAGGTAATTTGCATACTTTAACGAGGACTTAGAATGGTGTGTGGGGGATGGGGGAGGTGTGGGGGTAAGGGTGAAGGTGTTGGGGGAGACATGTACGAGAGGGGAGGGTGTAGAAGGATGGATGGAGGGAAAGGTGGACCTCAGTGCTGCCACACCTAGTGTAGTGCGGGTGGAACACAGTGTTGCTTACCCCAGTGTTCCCACCACCTTTGAGGTGATAATAGTGTGGATATGGATGACATCTCTCGTCCAAGAGTACATTCTGTCCCTGGTACTAAGTGGAGTGCAGCCTTGGAGCTGCAAGAGCCCCTAGAAAAGAGGTTCCTTAGGTAACACCAGGACACCTTCCTGTAGGAGTGATATCTTATGTACGTGTTCCTTATCATTATAACACACGGTAACCCATGTCTTACCAGCATTGCCTCATTCTTCCATAATTTCTGATATTTCGATCATAAAGATAGCGGTGAACGACCTTTGACCCGACACCTGATCCTACATAATGCCTGCCGGAATGCCGTGTCACTTGGCTTGTTGGCTGAGTCTGGACTCGTATACGAGGTTGAACTGGTATAAGCTAGACCCCCACACCAGAGAGCTGTGTAGAGTTACCGGGTACATTAATTTAGTGTGACTTGATCCACGTCAAGTAAAACAAGGTCTAACATAGGAACACGTAAAAAATGCATAGAGTTCATACGTATTCCTGGAAGTTACTTACTCTTAGGGATTCGGATGATAATGTAAATGGGATTAGATAAGAAAGACAGATGACAGAGGGCATAATGGTCTGTGACGAGGGTTATCTTAATGCATATAAAAGCCAAGTAACAGAAGTCCTGATGGTTATCTGTTGGAAAGCAGTGGTAATATCCTACATTCTTATTCTCTCTATATATTGTCGAAATGATAAAGTCGAATACATATACGAAACTTATTCATTGAAAGAATATCGGTTACCGATATCTATAATACGCACACTCGCTGAAGTGAACTTCCACCGGGGTGGGTAGAGATGGAGTTGAAGCTTGTGTCGAGTCTTGGACGCGATAAGCTCAAACCCCAGATCTGGAGTGTGGTCATCTCACGTGTGGGGAAGACCTTATTGCCGTCCCGCCGCCTGGAATCTGGACACATGACCAGTCTGCCAGATGAGCAGATGACATGGAGACTCTAACCCTCACAGTTTTATAGGCAACTACGAGATATGTCGCAGTGAATAATACGGCTTTTTGTTCTCTCATCTGTGATGTATGCCATCATTATTCTTGTTGAGTTCTACTCCAATCCTTTTATCTTCTTTTTCAATCCTATCCTCTTGCTTCTCCTCAGTCTCCTCTGCTTTCTCGTCCGTCTTCTTCCTTCATCTCCAGTTTCTCATCTTCATTCTGCTTCTCAGGGAGGTAAAAGGAATGCAGTGTTGACAGGAAGACTAAAGTTTTCGATACATAGTTGCCTCAGTGATCGTGGCATCATCGCCAGTGATACGAGTGGACGAGCAATGCGTTAGTTTTGTATGTACTGAGACGGACTCACAGTTTGTAGAAAATTGAGCCTGCTTTTCCGTACTCATCCTTGTCCCGTCTCCTCCCATCTGCTCATCTGTCATAAAAGTTTTGGTTCTCTTTCCCTTAAATACCCTTCATACATGGGATGTCTGTGCCTCAGATTTCTATCCAGACTAAGATAAATGTATCAGATAGATTTTCCTCCATGCAGATCACCCTGACGTCAGTGCAATCCAACCACCATCTCTTGAACCTTTGCCATGACATCTTTAGGCCATCAGCAACTTGTCTGCGGCGGCAGTCAAAGCATTACTCAGGTCCGATTTCTCTCCTTGAGACTCAACCGTCAGCCGAAGCCAGGGAAGATCAGCCACACCTCCAGAGGGAACCAGATCTGTCGAGTGAATGATTTACAAGTGTGAAGCCGCAGTGCTTTGTCGTGGCCCGTGCAGCTAGCGCAGAATGTGCCGCAGTAGTGACTTTGGGATGCCAGACTCGTCTTGTGGGCTTCTTACGCTACGGCACCGTATTATTATTATTATTATTATTATTATTATTATTATTATTATTATCATTATTATCATTGTTATTGTTGTTTTTGTTGTTGTTGTCATTATCATTACTGTTTCCCTCGTAAATGGACTGCTTATATACATATTTGCTACATGAGCAATCCTGGAGAACTGACGCCGATACCTTTGCCATCAGAGGAAGCTATCTGGAACTTGTGAGGATCTGGGTGTTTCCACCGACTCCCTCCTCCGATCCAGGATCAAAGGGTTGTTTCGAAATTTCATATCGGCTCACAGCGTGAGTGAAGAAAGTGTTCAAATCACTGAACTCCACGGAAAAGTTGGCGTAAAATTCGGTGCCTGCGCCTCTTTTGATCTGGTGTCAATATTCTCGGGGGACTTTTGAGTCCTCGCTCATGCCCAGCTCTTCGTGGAGAAGCCTTTCAGGAGATGAGATATGCCCCTAGGGCCTTGAGGGACTGCGTGACGGTGACGTGACTGTCTGTCATCACTGTGTAACAAGCAGTAGTCATCATGTCGTCAGATGTCACTCTCGTGGGTCATCCAGAGTTAGGGTCATCTTCAACGGTCCTTAGTCGAGGCCTGACCGTAGCCGACCAATCCTGAACTGTGATATGGGAAAGAGCAGACTCACCACCAAGTGCTTAGGTTGATTTTGTGGGTGTTATGCACCGAAGGTGTAATCAATCAGTGAAATGAATGTACTTCATTCCAATCCTAGAAATCAGAGGAAGGTGTATGGAAGCAATCCGAAACAGAAATAGAAAAAGCATTTTAAAAATTCTAGCTTTGTCGAGCGAATTTTATAAATAAAAAAGTCAAAACTCCAGCATTTCTTTTATAGTCAACTTGAAGAGTTGCAACAGACCCTTCGTCTATAGAGGAAAGCCCAAGTCTTGTGTAGTCCTTGACAATCCAATCCAATACCTTATCGAGGACCCAGCCTTCGTTTCCAGCGCCCCTCTTCTGTTCAGTCTCTGCCGTTCAGGATCTTCTCAATCCTTTTATTCAACCGTTGGTGTTCTCTTGAAGTTAAGAATTCCATACGATTCACAACGCCATTGTCCTTACCACGAAATAAGGAAGAAAATTTGTAAATTTGTGACGAAGAATATGGGGGAGAAAAAAAGAAATTGAGTAAATACGACTAATTGGAGGAGGTATAAGACACACAAAAACCAGAAATCTGATTTAAAAGAAACGCGAAATAATGTTTGCATCAAATATTAGATTAGGGAAAACGCCTCTTTGTAATGAAGAGGGGAAATCCACCGGAAATTCAAACAAGGAAAAGTTTTATACATACCTTGAAATCGTCAGGTATTTATGTGTATTAGATGGAAGAGGGTGAATGAAGGTGGAATATATGAACGCTAAGAATACTGGGTATAGTACATAGAGTGAGGATGACTGAATCCTGTGAATAAAATGAAGATGAGAAGCAGGAGGGAGAGAGAGGAGGTGTGGAGATGAGCAATACAGTGAACAGTGAAGGGAGATAGGATGAAAAGATCTGTAAGAAATGGGACTGACAGAGACAGAAAAAGAACGAGAAAGCAAGAAGATAAGGGAATGGAGGAGATTGAGAAGGCGTAAAAAGGGGAAAGGAATGCGTGTGAGAATGATAGAGAAGTCGTTGAAAGGAGGCAGAGAGGAGGTGTGGGTGAAGGAGTGCCAGTCTTAGTGGGGAGGACCCTGGGGTCGGAGGAGGGGGAGGAAGAGTGCCAGTGCCACTGGGGAGGCTCCCCGGGGGTCGGGTGCAGGGCAGGTCTCTGGTGGATAACGAGTCTATTCACAGTCGATGGGTCGTGAAATGTGACGCCCCGCGCCCACCTCCTGGGGTTACAACTTGGGCCCTGCCCTTTGACATGACGACTCGGCTCCTATCCCTCCTCCTCCTCCCACTCTTACTCCTATCAGTCCTCCTGCTGGAGTTCCTCCTCCTCCTCCTTCTGTCGATGCCACTCCTTTACCCAATGGAGTAGCTCCTCTTCCTGTTGGAGTTCTTCCTCCTGTCACTGCCACGTGGAAAATCCCTCTATTTATGTTCCTTATTCCCGATACTCCTCTTTCCTGTCGCTTCCATTGACTTCCTTCCCGGTCTGTTTGTCTATTAGATTACAGGAGGACGGAGGGAGAGAGAAGAGGGGGGAAGTCTTGTGAGGCTCCCCTGCGAGAGAAAGAAATGACCTGATGATCATTATGTCAGTTGGTCATTCTAGTTTCTTATATTATATTCCTTCCTCATCTGCGTTGGCGTCGTCACCAACACGGACTGAGACACCAGGGGGTTGACTTATGCCGCGAGGGTGACAAGGTTACTGTGCTCTCCTACCCCCAGCCTGTAGACGAGGGCTTAAAAGAAGGTACTCGGCACACAAAAGGTCTAGGGACTTGGATGGAACCGTATGTGTGAAGAATCTTTTGCTTGACTTTAGCAGAGATGTGTCGCTTTGGAAAGACGGAGCCTCACAGTTAGGTACGTCTTTATTTATGTCCTGTTTGCAACAGAGTTAAAGAACCAAGGAATTTTACAAGGTGACTATGGGTAGGCGTAACATTATCTGTAGACATCTGTAATGTAGAAGGGATGAGAGATTTTCTGAAAGAGATTATGTATTCAATCACTCCCGATCAGTGAGTGTTCTAAGATTTGATTTAAGGACGAGAAAGGGCGAGTTCCACCTCGATTGTTGCCACTTCCTCGTATGGCAAAAGTCATTGAAGGGTATTCCCTCCCACTCACTAAATGCCACTGTGAAAGCACCAGCTACCACTTTGGAAGCCCTGAAGGGCGGTCCTCCCACTCACCAGGTGCCACGGGGAAGATTGCCTCTCGGTTTATGTGAACATAATGTTCTTATGAGCCAACACAGTAAAGATGTGGATGACGTGTAATGTACTAGAGGAACAACTTTCTTATGTGTATATCTCAGAGTGATGGCATTGTTTTTTTTTTTTTAGTCTGGGCGTGGGGAGGTGAGGGTGTGGGCGTGGGGAGGTGAAGGTGTTGGCGTGGGGAGGTGAGGGTGCAGGCGTGGGGAGGTGAAGGTGTAGGCTTAGGGAGGTGAGGGTGTAGGCGTGAGGAGACGAGATTATGGACCTGTGGGGAGGTAAGTGTGCGAGCGTCGGATTATTTACAATTTCTAACGTGCATGAGAGAGAGAGAGAGAGAGAGAGAGAGAGAGAGAGAGAGAGAGAGAGAGAGAGAGAGAGAGAGAGAGACGCTCCTTTCTCGTCTCTCGCCAGTTTTGCCTTGGAAGTGATCGCCTTAATGAACGCTCACTTTTAATTTAGTAATTAGAATTAATTGCCTTTGATCTCTCCCCCCACCCTAACCGACCCCCAAAATCGAATGAGAGTTAATGAAAAACAAAGTTTATAGGCCTGTGAGACGGAATTGGAAAGTACGTTGTGAAGTTTTAGATTGATTGGATAGAC
>JAUUEG010624320.1:2455-13678 GCA_032361445.1 Panulirus gracilis
CTCACCAATACTGTCTTTTCACTTTCGGTGTCACCTCGAGTATGCGAAATCCGGTGGTCAATTGCCACTTTGTATATAGTTAACTCATCGCAGTTCTTATAACCATAATTTACCATGGAAACATAGTCAAGTCTGAAATAGTACAGGGACCACATTTGAAATGATTAAAGATTTCATTTCTATCAAGAGAACTAGAAACCAACCTTTGTTTTTCTGGTACTTGGATAGAAAATATTCAGGTGTGGATTCTACACATTGCTTTAGTGCTATGAGAACACAGAACTGGGTCCATCTGGGGTTAGGTTTTCCATTCATCAACCTGTATTTTTGACCAAACAACCCTTCGTTTTCAATGATTATTAGAAAACCGTCATCATATCTTATTTCTCAAACTCACGTCTGTGATATATGGCACAAGTGTCCGTAGTAACTGCATTAATCTGTTTTGTTGTATTTTTTTATTCGAATATCAGATGCAGGTCTCATGCCTACTTTGTAAATAATGAATGAGGAAGCTTCACTCCGATTTGATCCCCAGAGAAGAGTGATCTCTATCTATTTATTCTTTAGGTTGCTTTCTGTCATTATTATTTCTTTTCATTGTGTAAGTTGTCAGTCATGTAGTTACTGAAAGGGATGAGTGTTTTGCCTAACTATTAGGCTACTAATCTTGATATACTTGTGCTGGCTGTGGTTCAGCCCTCCCGCACTACATACAGCTGTGCCCTTGAGGACAGAACTACAGATGATTCTAGCACGTAAACGCCTGTTCTGAGAACAGGTGTGTGGTATAAGTAATACAAGTGTTGTCTGTAACACGTGTGCTTATCTGGTTCGGGGTAGCTCACATTATTGTTGGTGTAAGCTAGCATTAAACTGTGTTTGCCTTGGTCTTTCTGTAATCCACTGATGTTATTCTCTATCAGTCTATATTTTTTATCTTATATTGAATTTTCCATGCTAGAAAACAGGGTAATCCATACTTTCCCATTTTCACACACACACACACACGCACCTGTAAGGGATCCTTAAGCTGGACGAAGGTGACGTGTGTGTGCCCCAGGGCTCATTGCTGGGACGACTGCTATTCCTGACTTACGTAAACAATCTTCCAGATGAGATGGATTCATACCTGAATATGCCTCCTCATGACGCAAGAGATATGAAGGTAGTGCAGAGCTGCACGGACGGCAAGATGCTATACTAAAACCTAGACAAGATTGCAGCAGTGGTCTGACTCATGGCTTACGGAGTAGAACCTTAGGAAATGTAAATTCATAAAGATGATGAACATGGGCTGAAACAGACCACTTGGCGAGTCATATAACGGGAGAATGAAACCACAGGAGTCACACTGTGAGAGAGACCTGGGAGACAACAATGCACCGAACTTTTCGTCAGTGCAGGAGTTGATAAGGATAGCGAGAGAAGCAAGCTGTATTTCGGTTATTGTCAAAACTGCCGTCATCTTCAAGAACTGTAAAAGATGTTTAGGAAGATATACACGACGTATATTCACCTTAAGCTGGAGCAAGAGGCAACAGTCTGGCTTCTTCACTTAAAGAACCACGCGAGTTGCTGGAAAGGGTCCAAAGGACTCGAACAAGAATGGCGACGGGAAGAGAAAAGGATGAGCTCCGAAGAGAGAACAAACCTCAGTCTACTTACTGTTGAAGTAAGAAGAACTACATACAAACATCAAAAAAGTTCATGACGTCATTAACACATATGTTCTTCGACATCAGAAAAAAAAAGAGTTAAGGACAAGCGGGAAATATGGAAGCTAGGCAAGAGAAAAGTACGGAGGGACGTAAGAAAGCACTTATTCAGCAGCAGGTTTGTGAACATTTAGAACAAGCCAAGCAAGAAAATGTATCTATGATGAACACTTCAAAAGACTATGCACGAATAGGCAATAGCAGTAACACACATTCACCCACAAATGCCGGGTACCTTTTTATCCCCCAACCTCGAGAGACTAGGTTGGATGTGAGTCGTAGTCTCTCCCAAGGACTCTAAGTATCTGCCGTGTGACTCGTAAGTTGCCACACAAGCCACAACACTACGAAGGCTGAAAATACTCTGGTCATTGCATTTCTCGTTATACTGTAGTGTGAGATGCCCAACATCAGTCGAGACCAAGCATGACAAAAGTCACTATGCGTCTATTCATTCTCTGATGTGAAGGGTCCAGTGCTATTATTACACTAGGTCACTTTGGTTATTGTGCATGACCCATTTCAACCTGAAACTCTTGATACTACCACTACTAAAGATCCAGGTAACTGTGTGCTCCCTTACATTCATTTGTGTGAGGTCCAGCACGTCACCACCGCTTATAACACGCATGGTTCTGATCACCATACATGTTACATTCTAGCTTGTGTGGTGGGACCAGGTTCCTGGCAGTTACTACCATACATCATCATCGTCTATAAGATTGATTATATATATATATAGAGAGAGAGAGTCCTGATGTTATCAGAACCTCTCCCTTAAGGCTCCCGAAGCCCATAGCTGCGTTACCTCCAGCAGCAGGAAAATGTAGACTCCTTTAGAATAAGTTCTTTGACAAGACTATACCTCCAGTGATACAGCCTTACAAAAGGGGACTTTTCACTCGCCATGTAAGCTTCGCCCCCTTTCCCAAATGACTCACATCAGCTCCCATGATTCCATTTAGTGCCATCTCAACTTCCACGTTACTTAAACACTTGACTCCCAAGTTTTTACCTTTTACACACACACACACCCTGGCTAATCCATCTCTCTCCAGTGCTACACCTAATAGCCTAATTCACAACTCTCAACTGGTCGAGGAATACAACAATGACCTACTCAACACTCCACGTTTGGTGGTTAACAATTAACATCTCGCATTTCCCATGAGGAGGAGTTTGCCATAGGTCCCACACTCCTTCCTCACTTGGCTTTACCTGTTGGAAAACGATCAGGTGGGTTGATTCTTCCCTCAGTGTCACTATTTACCACATGCTGGTCAAGAGCAGCGACATTTCTTTCCGGTGCCCAAAGGAAATTTGGCTTTCAGTATTGTTTCAAGACCAATGGTGAATTTCCCATGTATATTGTGCTGATTTATGTCATTTATACATGCTTTATATGTTTTCAAATCATTGTTTGTGCATCTGTTATATATCTTCTGGATATGTATGTATACTGTGATGTGCACACTTAAGCACTGTGCTACATGAATTTATACAAATAAATTCATATTGTTTAAGATAAAGAAGTGTTTTTCTATGACCTAAAAGAGAATCTTCTATTTTTGATTGCAAAAATGTGTCATGCTGGACGGGGGTGCACAAGAAGGAAAACAAATTTTATTTATTGTGTTAATCGTATTCATATTGATAACAATGATGATTGCCAAAATGTCTACATTCATCTGTACAACAGTCTAAGGGCCATTCCTTCTAGAGATCACGAAACCATAATTTTAACCAAAGTATCATCTGCATAACAATATTGCCGGAAAAGCGGCACCATGTCTTTTTTTTTTATCTACCAATGCAGTTAAATTTGTTTGTAATTAAGAGCTTTACTTCCAAACGTTAGAGCCACCTCACACTGTAAGGATCAGTGCTTCTTAATTTTTAAGCCTTGAAAGCTTATTTCCAGACATCTCGTTGAGAGAGGAGGGGATTAAGGAAAATCCTTATTTTACTCATTACAGTTTAAGTTAGGGTGTAATCTATTCTTTTTCCTTTTATAGAAGAACATTTTATCGAAGGTGAATGTACACAGATGAGAATCAATCGTTCAAAAATGAAATTCACTTAACTAAAGTTAATGTATCAACAATCTGTCAGTGGGGAGAAGGCCAGCCTAATATCTTATCATACCTGCTAAGTAGATCACCTTTTTGATTTGGATACTTAATTTCACATTAGAAATAGAATGTCTTCCACACAGTATGAAGTTCTTCGTTATAGAAGCTTTTAAGTCAATATCGAGCCGAAGTTTCTATAGTTGTCCTTAAGTCCGTATCCCGTATGAGTAGTAAACAGAAATTGTGTCAAATAGTGTGTGTTTATGTCGGTTTTTAGTCTTTATTATTTGGTGTACGACATGTCCACAAGGGATAATTCCGCCTCTAAGGTATGTAAAATCTGAAGGGAAATCAGAAGTGTTTCATAATGTTTGACGAAACGATTTGACAATTGAACTCCACAGGTTGAGGTGTGTTGCAAGGAGACCAGCCAGCTCCAGGATAAACCTGGTCTGAATTTGTAGAACAAAATCGTTAATCAGTTATTCCATTGAATGTTCTGGCGTGAATAGTTCATAATATTCAGCGAAACAATACGCATCAGTCCGTATATGTTATTTTTTCCGAGAAATAAAATGATATTATTAGTCAAACCAATCGGAACCACATCAGCATTATTGTGATGGAAGGACGAGATTTGGATCAGTACGAGGAAGGATGGTTTTATTCAGGCACTTCGTTATTAAGTTTTGGCTTTATGACACTGGCAATAAATAAGAGCGATAGGAGCCAGCTGAGTTCTTAAATGTTCATTACACATTTGGGATATTAGATGTAACGATAATTTTGTGAAAGCAAACGAAAGGAGCCTAATAAAAGAATATGAAAATAGTAATGGACGTCCAGCAAAATACATTTCGTGGCACAATTACGATTTTTTTCACTTTGAAAAATGACGTGTGCAGATTTTTTTTTATCTGCACCATGTAAACAGGTACGAAAAGTTAACATAAGTTGATAAACAGAAATATATGGGTATTACCTACAATGAAGATCGCCAGAGAAATACTTTTGGCCTTGGTCATCATACTGGGGGAAAAAACTTTATATCAGAATTAACCTAATTTAGTTATCGTTATCATTTTTATATTTTTATTTACACACTGTTCCCAGGCTGTGAAAGGTAAAAAACTTCAACCTACATATTTTTTCCTCAGATATTGTCATGTGATTAGTGTTGACACTCATGACTTGTTATATAGATAAGGTTTACGAAATACACATTTATCCATATTTATGCTGGCTGGCTGCATTTTTGTAGCTAATGTACCGCTGAGATCAGTCACGCAGCCATAGAACGGTTATTGAAACTGGTACTTCATCTATGGTAAATACTTAGCAGACATAATTTTTGAAGCTTGAATGATTTGCGTTTGTTACTAACTCAAACTTGTTGACCTTAAGCTGCTTATAACCATTAAATTCAGTGTATATACACTGAAAAGCTCGTCGACACTTATGCAACTGATATCAAACAGCAGAAAACGAAACGTTTGGTAATTTTATTTTATGCCCCAGGTTCCAAAGGGGGAAAGCAGCTTGGTTTACAATACTGAAACGAGGATTATGCTCGTGTTGTAAATGCCAAGAGGAATGCGAGCAGAAAGGCCATTATCATTTCGTAGTAAACATCTAAAAGTGGGTTATCATAAGTATGGACGTACGTTCCAGTGGTGTAATCCTTTAATAGTTGATCTGAGTATCATCTCACCAGGTATGAAGCTCGCACTATGTCATCCTATGTAAAGCCGCTTTCCAAGCAGTGCACATCACACTAATTTTCATTCTATTCACACTCCACACAACCACATAACCTGACTCCCTTGACTACACTCCAATTAGCAACAAGCCGCGGGTTTACCCATCATAACCTAACGTTGCTGTCATGAAAACCCACTACACCCTACACAAGTGGTAGGCAACCACCGTCCATGTGGGGAAGTGGGTCACACTGACGGCAGTGCGTCGAGTCGACACTACAGCGGCTGTCAAGCTTTCCTTCCCGGCCCAAATTGGCATTTCTTTCCTCCTCACATATACATGGGTTGATTGCGTTCATTCCACAATCACACACATTCTCCATCATATGCATTACCGGACAAAATGTAATTCACACGACTGGTTTTTGCTTAACATTTCTTTTGTGGTAAGTGCTATGCGCTTGCCCAGCTTATTTTTGGCAAAATCTTGTTTTAGGTAATGAAAGTTCAAGAGATGGGGTTCCATGAGTGTACATAGTTCTAACGAGCGGTTCACCACATTTTACACTAACGTCATTTCGCCCCTCATAGCTTAACTCCCCAGCACTTTCTACCTGCATAGTCCAACTATTATACCAGTAGGGTATTCCCCACTCTATGGAACATCAGCGCAGCTCAGCCACACCGTCATACATAAACATTGTCTCCTTGACAGATCTTCTTCACGGTTTACCATAACTTGAAATACATTGATTTTTGTTCGGCATGCCACGCCATAAGCATTACCGAAGCTACATTTGACTGAAATGGTTGAGAAATGTGCGACTTCAGTTTCCTACTCGCTTGGATTATTACATCTCTTTTCACCAAATCTAAAAAGAAATATAGTAATAACAAAAGAAAAAGGAATGCGTTCATCCGACTTCATTTACGAATTTTCAGGTGATATAGATGAAGCCCTCGTAACGATTTTGCAGGCTCGTAACTAAAATTTTCACATCACTACAACAGTTTCCACATGATCTCGAGATTATTTTGTAATAACCCCTTTAATGATTCATTCCCTCCACAATTTGGCACAGGCTATTTAAAGCCATCTGTTCATCATATCTGTGCATTTTATTACTGAAAATGCGTCTGCCTTATCCATCAAGTGAGCGCTAAAGATTGGCCAAAAAGCTGATTTTTTTTTTTATGTACGAAATTGATAGAACATAGAGAATTCGCCCTTTATAGCTATTAAATAATCAGATTAGACATTTGTTTATGGTGACAGTCTCTTTTCATCATTGTTCATAGGCAGTAATTAGATATTAATTTCATGAGTTTCTCTACAGTTTACTGGGGCTTAGAGAGATGTTAATCACAAAATGTACTGCTTTTCCCATAAAGAATTCCATAACCTTTTTTTCCCTGGTATATGATTTGATTTGGATAACATGACATTCTTCCGCGAGGTGCTGTTGTATCAATCAGCCACCCGCACAGGGAAGGATGGCTGATCCACCTAGTGGTGGCACCAGGGCATATAAGAATTCGAAGATCGCGTCGGTAACCTGACACAACTGTGGATGCTCGACTTATGCACTTCAGTCCAGGTTCTCTGTCTAGGAAGGAACAGAACCTGTCGTTTTCAAGACCTCACAGCTACTGAAAGGGGAGATATGATTTTTTTTGTTACTAAAAAAATTAACAGAGAAGGGGGCCAAGTGAGGATGTTCCCTCTAAGGCTCAGTCCTCTGTTCTTAACGCTACCTCTCTAACCTAACCTAGCGAGGTGTCAGATTTCACATCATTAAGACTATCCAGGCATCACCGGTCACCATTTTGAAATATAACAAACACGAAAGAGACTGAACGTCAGAAAATGTTTGTGCACAAGAACAGCTGATGCATGGGAGAGAGAGCCTGCTATCCACAGTTGTTACGTGGTCAAGTAATTTGAGAGGTTTGATGAATTTTAAAATAAACAGCCACGAAAGCATTAAACGTATCATAGATCTGATCGAACAAGACAGAAGAGTCCTCCTGTATAGACCTACAGTCGAGAAGATCTGTAAAAGTTACGAAATGGCAGGACAAGCCATTCCCCACGACAGTGAATTTTGATCGCCAGGAACAGACGAAGAAAAGGTCTCATTCGCCCACATCCAGTCTCATTCCGTCAAGTGTAATGCACAGAAACTACAAACCCTTATCCATAACCAGGCCCCACACACCTTTCTATGGTTTTCCCCGGTTCAGTCCACCTCGCTCCAGTTCACTTTAGTCCATTGCACACACACACACAGACGTCCCATATGTTCATGTCCCGGACAC
Source organism: Panulirus gracilis (assembly GCA_032361445.1). Taxonomy (NCBI): domain Eukaryota; kingdom Metazoa; phylum Arthropoda; class Malacostraca; order Decapoda; family Palinuridae; genus Panulirus; species Panulirus gracilis. The sequence goes on from JAUUEG010624320.1 coordinate 10,265, forward strand.
TTAAAATCTTTTTCATTTCATCCTTTTCTTACATCTCGAGGCTATGGAACTTTCTATCGTCCCTGGCACTTTTTAAGTCTTTTCACTTCCTCCAAAATTTGTAAATACTTTTCCTTGTCACTTTTTTTTTCATTTTGTTAACGTCTCAGTGTTTCAATGATTTTATAATGATAATAATAATAATGATTATTATTATTATTATTATTATTATACGGTAGTCATGATTCACTGACCTGGCAACTTGCCATGCCCATCCACCGCTTTGACTTGGAATGGACAAGTCGCCGCCATATATGACCTCCCCACATAGGATGAGGTCCGTGTCGAAGCTCACACGAAGTTCTTTATAGATTCTATAGAGTCTCGTCCCGTTCGTAGTGATTTATATCTATTGATCCCGGGTGGGAGACTAGGTGCAATTGGTCGGGAATATTTCTCCGCTGACTTTTTGTGTATCTTCCGGAACGATATATGAAACCATGTAAGAAAGAGGAAATAGCAAACTTAAGAATATACGATAGGCAGATGAATAATACTTAGAATAAGTACACACATACACACCTAGGTACGTGGCATGTGTGTGTGTAGGAGTGAAGACATGATACTTAAACACAAGGTCAAGCGACGGGGCAAAACAAGTGAAACGCTCTCTGTAACACAAATAGTAATCACACACTCTGACAGTGAGTCAGCTTGAGCCAGCTTCGGATCGGACTCACATGGGTCCATTTCCTGGGTATGGCAGTCGGCCTACACCCAACCCAGGTGTTCGTTTTCCCCTCCGGACAGGTCTAAAAATGGGTACCTGGCTTAGGCTGGTGTGTGTGTATGCCTACATACAGGGGAGGAAAAACAGGGTATATACATACAAGGTTAAGATATGGGGCATCGTGAGTGTAAATCTCTTTTCCCGTAACACAGCATAGACATTAATCATACATATTAACCTGGTTTAGTTAGTGAGGGTTTACACACACATAGCAGTAAAGACATTGCACGTGTACGGGTTTACAGAGGGAGCAACACAAGTGTAAAACTCTCTCCTCGGAACACAAAAATACACATGGGCTTTCATGGTGGACCATGGACTTATTGCCGTACATGTCACTTTTTTGTTAGTAATTAAATTGAGATGAATTTTATCCTTTGTTCTTAACTGTTATTCAAGTATGAACCTGGGTTGATTATTATATAGCACACAGCTGTTAAACTTAGCATATGAGATATGATAATAAATAATTTTGTTTCATTGAATAAAGTAGGGTATTTTTCTTAAATTACAATCGCAATTTTGCAAAATTCAATATAGTAATTTGTAGAATTATTCATCTGATCCCTGCAAGCTAGATTCTTCCGCCGTAAAAAAACTAGTTCCATAAACATTCAACCTAAACCGTTTATTAGTATGTTCAGTTGGTAAGTATTTTGCATACTGTAATTATTCGGTACATTTAGCATAAATATTGAGTGACACTTGTATCAAAAATCAAACGAAAAAATTTATATTCAAGAAGGCGGACTCGCGGAGGAAGGACGTCATCCCGTCTGGCTTGCTCTTGCACCTTTTGACGAGAATCTGGTAAACATTAATGATCTGTTGGCCTGAACATGAAACGAGGAGCGGATAGAGACTTATCACCATCAAGTAAAAGGTCAAGATCGAGTGTTGGGCGATATGAGGACAGCAGTGAGGATGAGGGACGCCGAAGCAGTCGTGGAGGCAGCCCGGGACGCCGCTATCCCCCGCCTGAACCACTACACCGATCTGACCGGGATGATTTTGGACGAGCTCCTCGCGGTCCTCCACCACCCTCTTACAAGGTGCTCTGTGTTTCCAACCTTCACTCAAAGGCAAGTGACGAGATGGTAAGAGAAGCTTTGTATCGTGAGTTCAAAAGGTTCGGAGACGTGAGCGTTAAGGTATCATTGGGTGCGGACGAGCGCTTGGCTTATGTTTACTTCCGAAGCAGTGAAGAAGCCAGGGAGGCCAAACACAGTAAACCTAGGATCCTCTTTTATGATAGACCTGTTGTTGTTGAACCTGTATATGAAGCAGCAAGGGATTATATTCCTCCAAGGGGTCGGTCTCGAAGCCCCCCCGACTATGATCGAGGTTACAGGCCCAGAAGTCCTCCTGGGGCAGACTTGGAGGAGCGTTATGAGCCCAGATTTGATCGTCGCAGGCCTCCCCCAATGCCTCACAGTGACTACTATGCAGAGGGTCCTCCAATGCGGCAAGATGAGTATGGTTATAGACAGCATCGAGGACGTGGAGGACCTCATGGGCATTATGGTCCTTTGATGCGTGGTGGTTTCAAGAATAATTTTGGTAGTCGTGGTGGCGGTGGTGGGGGAGGCGGTGGCGGTGGTATGATTGACAGCAAACGTGACAAGTTTCCAAATTATCTGCATCATGTACCTCCAGAAGAGGATCCTTTAGCTACCCGTACTTTGTTTGCTGGTAATCTTGAAATAAACATCAGTGAGGAGGAACTACGTCGCATATTTGGACGTTATGGTGTTGTGGATGATATAGACATTAAGCGGCCGCCACCTGGTACGGGAAATGCATATGCCTTTGTGCGATTTCAGAACTTGGACATGGCTCATCGTGCTAAAATAGAACTTTCTGGCCAGTATATTGGTAAATTTCAGTGTAAGATTGGTTATGGTAAAGTGATGCCAACCACAAGAGTGTGGGTTGGTGGGCTAGGACCTTGGACCTCAGTGACACAGCTTACGCAAGAATTTGACCGTTTTGGTGCTATCAAAAAGATTGAGTATGTAAAGGGTGAGAATCATGCATATATTTTATATGAGAGTCTCGATGCAGCACAAGCAGCTGTGAAAGAAATGAGAGGTGTTCCATTAGGTGGACCAGACAAAAAGCTGCGAACCGATTTTGCTGAAGTGAACCCACCCCCAGGATCTTTTCCACCAGGTTACAAGAAAGAATATGATGGAGAGTATCGGGAAGATTGGAGTGCCACTGGTCGTGGTGGATATGATGAATATGGTAGTGAATACAGTGCTGGATATGGAAGAGGGCGTGGGCGTGGACGTGGGCGTGGGCGTCCAAAGGGTTAATGTACAGCCGCTGTACCATCATGAAGTGATACTTCAACAGTTATGTAAGTGGTCCTACGCGAGGTGGTCACTCCGTCACACTCCACCAGGTGAGGAGCAGCGGCCAAGAGGTGGCCGGTGTGTCTGGCCGGCGGGAGACACCCGTCATCCAGTATGGAAGGAATGGTAGACCGTCACCAACCCGGGGGACATTAGTCCATTCTTCTGGATTAATTTGGCCGGACGTTTTTATGGTTGGAAATGATAGCTATTCCCAGGATGATAGAGACAGTGCAAATTACAGCGCTGGTCTTCCATCCTGTGTTTCCCAGGTCGTAAAAGATGGGG
>JAUUEG010627644.1:0-10951 GCA_032361445.1 Panulirus gracilis
GTCAAATTCGGGACCAAGAACTTTGGCCTAATTTCTCTTTATATTCACGTGGAATTATTTCAATTTGATACGTCATATACGTTGCAGGAACAGGTAAGGTGTCAAGTAGCTTAGAGGAAATAATGACTTTGACTTGGTAATGAAGGAGTATGGTCTGCAATATCTTAGTAATGAAGGAGTATGCCATGTGTGCAGTATCAATTGTGCACTCTGAAATTAGGTTTTGTGGGATATTTTCTTATACAGCTTTATTTTACAAAGAGATAGCATGCAGAGAATGTAAGAATAAATGATTGCATTCCCAAGAATTAAAAGAGCCAAAGGATTTTTGGACAAAAACTCCGTCGATTCAGAGGTAGAAATTTAGTAATGATTCAGGAAAGTGCTTTAATAACATTTAGGGCAAATTTCAAATCCTTTTAGTATTTAAGAACTAACAGAAAATCCCAACAATACATGCGTAAAAATTGTTGTAAATCTGATATATGAAGAGTAATGTGATTATTTAATTGTGCCATAAGAAAGTGAAGGTGCATTATAGGGAAAAAAAATACCTTTAGATTAACTTCAGTCTCATCAGTTTTTGTCAGATGTTAACAATATTGGAAAGTAAAAAATGCTGTAAAGTTGCTTTCACATATGATCAACACCACACTTAGTGATGTTGCTGACCTTTTTAATGCATATTTATTTTCATTTTGAAAGACTAAATTCAAAATCTAATCTTTGGACCTCATAACACATTGTTTGGACTTTTTTCTCTTGTGGGAAAACTATCCATTATTTTTTATTTTAGATAATGCTTCTTTGTTGCAGTTTTTACTCTGAAGTAAATTATTTTTTGTCTGCATATAAGATGACACAAAAGTTAATTCATTTCACCAGTCTAACATTGTTCTAGTGGCATTGTCATCAAGATATGGAATTATTTCAGTGTGAACTTTGCTTCTCATTTAAATGCCTGCAGGATACCATAGACTGAAAATACTGACAAATAAATTGCATAACTATAAGTGTGGAGAGCAAGCTAATTCAGTATATTAATGCCGGAAAAAACCAACGGTCATATTGAATTTTTGAGGATAAATGTCGCATGCAGTGATTCAGCTTGAGATTAAAGAAAATTCAATTGAATGCCTTATTCAGACACAGAGATGATGATATTGGAATAACTGAGAATTCAATCATATGTGAAGTTGATAAGCTTCATTTTTTGTAACCTTGATATTGCTTATGATAAACTTGTTAGCTGGGGAGGAAATAATTATTTACATCAAAAAGCAAAAAGAGGGTGGAAAAACTTCTTGCAAAACTTATATACTTTGCTGTGTAGGTTCTTGCAGATGAAGTGTAGCCTGTTTTGTGGTGTAGGTTCTGACAGATGATGAAGTGTGGCCTGTATGATAATGAATTAAGACTGTCATGATGACACCCTTACCTGATTGTGGGTATATTTAGTTTTCAAATTTGCATATTTCACTAATGAAAGTCACCCAAGAACGTTAAGTAGGATCAGACTTGTGGATTTTCCTATGATTTTGTGCATTACTAAGAAAAAAGTCTTGTTTGACGTTCACATGAGTTGATGAAGCTTTATGCTCCAGGAATATCGCTGTATATACACCATTAGAGGAAAATTTATTTTCTCAATGAGCTGCAAAAGCTGTAAAGAAAATGCATTTTGACTTGAAAGTGAAATCTCGTTTGCAAGGTCATTACTTAGCCTGTGATGTCTTACTGAAATAACAGAAAGCCACCATAAGTAAGAGCCAGCAAAGATGTTAGGATGAAAATATTGGTTGCATTGTATCGGGGAGTTCTGGAATTAAGAACTTCCCGTCTCATTAATTCTCCTGCATTACCCCTCTTCAGCCAGTCATCCCTGTATACCACAGTTTATTGCTTTCTGTTGTGCTTGTATTATTTCTGCCATTGTTCTTGTAAGCTGTCTGAATATGTCCCCATCCCTGGGGCTTAGGCCTTAGGAAGGTGTCTAGTTGCTACTTCCCTCAGTTTCTCAGTAGAGATCAACTTGAGGATTGACCATTATGATAGCTCCTTCTTCCCTTGAAAAGCTTGACTGTGGAATTCTCTCCCTTCCTTTGTCTCTTCCTTTTCCTGTGACTTTTAACCTAAAAAAGTCAGGTCCTTAAAATACCTGCAGAGGTCTGATTAATTTCTACCTTCTTTTTCTCTTATAGTATTTCTTTCACCTGAGATTGCCTTTGATAGGGGCATGTTTTGCCATGGTGGTCAATGCAAGAAAATTCATATGTAGGCAATCTTTTTCTTGGAGTTTGTAATATGAGGATTCACAAATAGCATTTATTTCTTGTAAAGTACACGCTATGATTACTTGATTATATCAAGATCCATTATAAGGATGAAGATATTTGATCTTTGTTTATTCTCATTTTGTATAACATGAGAGGATGCATAATCATAGGTTGATGTAGAGATGGGATGGAAGGAAATCAAATGAAGGGATTACAGCTAATATCCTGAGAGGGAACATTATTGAGTACAGTGAGTAGGTTTGTTGATGCGGTTGGCTTAAAAAATTTTGTTAGTCACCCTTCTCCCCCCCCCACTCCAGGTAAGAACGAGGCATTAGAGACATACATAATAATATCCTTAACCATATGCCCTTAGGTGCACCTTATGCAGAGGAAAAATTATTGGTAAGAAAGCCAGGAAGGATGTATGGGAGGGTGACATATGAATTACTTTTTGTCTGAAAATGTTGCAGGATAATGAGTTAAGGTTAAAGTGATTTTCAGTTTTCCTTAACTGTAATTTAGATATGTTTTTGAGTCCATTATTTTTCATGCTGCATTATCTCATGGATTTTATGGGACACCTTATTTTGATTCACACTGAATTGCCATGATATTAATGAGAATTATAAAGTTTTCCTGGTATTCACACATTTAATAAAAATATTTTTGTTACAGCAAAATACTGTTGAGAAAATGGATGAAAATCAGTGCAATTTACGTTGGAATAACCACACTTGTACATTTGTCAACCTGCTCGACCAGTTCAGAATCCAGGTAAGTACACAACATTGACTTTTCATGATTCATATTGTTACAGTATATTCAACCCTCTCCGAAGAACCCTGCCTTCTGTAATGTTTTCACAAATAATTTTCGTTACTTTACATGCCAGTGTGCAGAATGTAATAAGGCTATAATCTCGAAAGATTCCTATTATGACACTGTTAAGTATATAATGTACTGAAATATCAGCTTACATAGGTGTTTTCTCAAGTGATTCCTGGGAAATCAATGTCAGTTCCACTAGTTCATTTTCACTGCACATACCATAAAAGGTATAAATTTCAAAGGAAATGCATTACTTGAATGGGAATAGATAGCAGATTTCTTCTGGATGTGAACATTACAGAAAATTGAACACTACAAAAGAAAAATTGTGCTTCACAATGAAATTTTGGTGAGTGTCCACCTTGATGATAGATCCTCTAATTTCATTTCATTAAAAAAACTACATCTGATCATCAGACCAGTATAGTAAAACTTTATGCTTTCTTTAAGGAGTTAATAAACTCAGCCAGTATAGTAAACCTTTTTATGCTTTCTTTATGGAGTTAATAACAACATTTTTCTCCACAGGAACTGTACTGTGATGCAACCATAGCATGTGATGGGAAAGTATATCCAGTGCACAAAGTGGTGTTGTCTGCATGCAGCACATTTTTTGCATCAATATTTTATAACACCAACCATCAGAATCCAGTAGTGGTGTTACAAGATGTTGGGAAAGTTCAGTTGGAAAACCTTTTAACCTACATGTATCGAGGAGAGGTAAGAATACCTCATCCAGATCTGCCCATGTTTTTCAAGGTTGCAGAGTCTTTACAAGTAAAAGGTTTAGCAGTTCCTACCCCTGACAGATATGCACTGAGGCAGGTCCATGGTTCTTGGCATAACAGTCTGTGTAGTCCACCACAGGGAGTACCTAGCCCAGAGGCATCTGTCCCACACACCCCACATTTGCCTTACAGGCATGAAATACCAAATCGACCCATGCAGTGTCATGATATTGTTCCAGATGTCAAGCAGAATGAGCCTGATTTACCACGATCATATGAAGCAGAATATACAAAGCATCCACAGCAAAGTGATCTGCCATTAAAAAGAAGATCACATGTCCTGGAACATGCTCAGAACTATAGACAAGAGAACACTCATCCAAAAAAACCTTGTGAAGTAGAACATATCCAACATACATGGCATGAAGAAGGCTCATTGAGAAGTGCCCAAGAAGTTGAGCAACCTCCCAGAAAGTTCAGTTCATCAAATGACATTCATGTTGAGGACAAGTCGTCGCCTGTTACTGGTCTTATTGTTTCTGGATCCCATGGAACCTTCCAAAACCTGGTAAGCAGTTGCCTTATTTGTGGATATATTTTTTTCGTTAATTCATTTATAATTCCAGTATTTTTGTTATTGTTTATCCCTGGAAGAAGGGGGAGAAAGAATACTACTCGTATATCTTTCTTTCATTAAAGGTGACTTGCAGGGGCAAGTGTAGGAGGCTGAAAGTCTTCTCCTGTAATAGTAATCTCCAAAAGTAGGAAGATGGGAAGGAACTAAGAGAGGATATCACTCAAAGGCTTAGTTGTCTGTTCATGATGCTATCTTACTAAGGCAGAAACAACAAATTGATTGAAAAAAATTCATTACTGTTATCATATTAAGTGGAAGAAGCTGTGCTTCCTTTTGTCACTGTCTCTCCTGCCCACTAGATTTTTGCAAAGATATAAAAGTTAAATCAAAGATGTTTCTCTTGTGTTGACAATATGACTACATTTTGGTTCCTATTGCACCAGATACAATAAGCTTTCTGCATGGTGTGTGTTCTGTCAAGTCTTTTCCATTATATTTTCAGTAAAACATTCCCTCCTCTTTGCACAATGGTTTATGCAGAGTCTTCCATGCATTCCTCTCAAATGCTTCATGTCTCTCTCATCCACAAATCTTCATTCTAACTTACCCTTAATATTAGGTTTCCCCTTCCTTTTTCTCATGTATGCTCCCTTTAGTCAAGTTACTGCACTCTTCACTTTCTTTTTAAACTCCTTTTCTCAACTATACCTCATTCTGACATTCTTATTGTACTTGGTACCCTTACTCCACACCCCTATCATAGGATTTCATCTCCACACTCTGCTTTCTCTAGTTCTTTTTTTTACAGACCTGTTCCACACCAGTTCATCTGGGTAACCATAAACTCTACCTACTACCAAGCTGTGCCACACTTTCAAAACTCATTACTAGCAATATCTCTGCTTTTGACAGCTCATCAGAAATCTTGGCACTCCATAGATACATGAAATTTTGAATTCGTGCCATCTTCTCGCAATCTTTCTTTTAGCATTCCTTTTATGTGCACATCCAGTTTGCGCACAGTACCCGGAAGTCTCTCTTTTGTCACCCCATGAACTTGAGTTTCATCTACATACAGCAACTGTACCAATAGATTTAATTGTATCTGGCTACTAATCTGCTCACTCATATTTGCTTTATAGATTTTTACCTCCTATTTTGTTATTGGAAATTTTCATTTAATGTTGACAGGTACACTGAGTAAATTTTGTAATAGTTTTCACTCGCATGAGATTTCAGTATGAAATGTTTTTCATGGCTAGCACTGATCTTTTGATCTAAATACTCCAAAGATTACCGATATATGAAGATTAGATTTTATTCATAGTAGCATTACCGAAAGACCCAAAAGAAGGGGCATTTGCCCTCTCTTACATTTTATAAGTGATGTATACTTGATATCATAATCATACTAAGTATTTTTATCAAGACTGAAAATTTCTGTTTGCGTTTAAGTACTCTTAACATATTCCTTTAGCCCAATGATATTCAATGTAAAATTTGATCCCATTATAAATGCATACTTTCCCTCCACCCCCCCCAAAAATCATAATGATGATAATGCCCATGCGTGAAGAAGTATGTTTGTTTTTGACAATAACTTCTCTTAACAGCATGAGGAAAAAGTCATGAAGTTGGGCTAGTGTTTAGGTTCTCCAGAATTTCATTCCTAAGAGATGAATTACTGGTATATGTAAGTTCTCCAAACCATTTCAAGGTTCCAAAGCTTACTGGGCTTGCAGCACTTATTTCCCTCTATTGGGTTTATATCTGAAATGAGACTGTATATGCATGGAAGAAAAGATCTAAATCTGATCAGTCAATTTATTATAGGATACCTTGCTATTTTTTCTTCATTTGAAGGGTGCTACTTTTACATTAGACAAGATGACAATATGAAAATGATAATCATATTTACCTGTTTTTTGTGCGATTTGTCACACCAAACTTCATTATGCTCCCTTCTGTTACACACTGTATATGGATAAAACTTCTTTTTAGGTTGCTGCAGAAGAACCAAGAATTAAAGATGAACCACAAGATTCTCCAGATGAATTAGAGCAGAATTCACTTTGCATCTATGAGGATATCGAGCATCGACAAGAGGATGATGATGACTTTGCTCTCAAGATATCAGATGATCAAGGAAACCCTTCAGATTCTTGTCGTTCCAGTAGAACCACAACAGACCATCAACAGCTTGAGTTGGTAAGGCCAATATTACAATGGCAGTTAGAAAATATGCGTTTTGAATTTCCAAGTTGACTTTTGATGTGGAAAACACAAAGCATTTGTTGAATGTTGAAGGCATTCACAGCTTAATTATTTGACATATCCCATGGTGTGAACATAGATCTACCTATATTGTAGGTTCTAATGTCCTGTGCTGATTTTAGAATCTGCAGATTATATTTGTATATTGACTTCATTGGTTTAGTATTTTGAATCTCAAAGAGATCCTCTGCTCATGCTAAGCCACCAAAAATTGGATCATCAAAGGATGTGTACTCTCAAGTCTCAACATATATGAAACTAATAATAAACAAAGTAAATAGAACTTCACTTATTCAAATGTGAAGGCACTTTTCTTAATGCAAGTTTTAAATATAACTTTACTACTTGGTCAAAATGGCTGAAATAACAAATATATCCATGTAAACTGAGCTAATTATGTGATGACCCAACCAGTGGATTGGTATCAGGTATAAGGTACACAGTATAACAAAAGACACCCTTAATTACCAACCATTTGAAATGAACATGAAATCCACGCTTGAAGGACTGGGTTATGGACTACAGAAGAAGAGTAAAGTGATAAAATAGTCCTTCTCAAAGTATTAGAGCTTTGTTTTTCCATAATAATTACTTCCAATATAATTACATACTAAGGATTTATTATCACAGCTGTGCACCTTATTAGTGAAGAATGATTTCTTTAACAGAATTTGAAATGCAATTGGGAATATAAACAGCCAGAAAGCAACTTCTTTAATTCTGTGGTGGATTATTTGATGTATAGTACAGTACAGTAATGTAACTAATTAAAAATAGTATATTATAAGTACATTGCTCAACACCACAGTCATTAAGGGGTTTGAGACAATCTGACTTTACTCCTACCCATGCATTGTAATCTTTTTTTTTACTTTGATTATCTTGATGCAGTTATGTTACTGTCAGGGACTGTATGGATTTAGTTATACTGCTCTTCAAAAAGGTAGAAAAAAAAAATATATATAACAGAAAAAAGTAGCAAGCACTAAATAACACGTATACAGATTTCAACATCCTTACTTAATGTATTATATATCATTTTGAAAACGCATTTCAATAAAATACTTTCACTTAGCATTCTATACGACAGCTATTGCACTACTACTCACATCTGATAAAGATAATGAGCAATGCCTCCTGTCATTGTCATAATAAATTTAAAGGACTATCACAAAAGAATGACTGGAATATACACTCACAATGGGCATTAGGATAAAGTACCACTCTGAACCAAAAAGTACAGTTTAAAAAAATTAAGACCTTCCTTAAAAATAGTTCCTCATAAAGACTTAAAAACATTAAAATTAAATATAACAAACTTTCACCACAAATAAGAAACAGAAAATTTTATGTCATCATCTGAATATAAAAAAAAGCATTTTAAGGAAAATTTAGGAAGGAAGAGGGATGGGGACCAACTGAGGATTTTTCCCTCCAAGGCTCAGTCATCTGTTCTTGAAATTACCTCGCTAGTGTGGAAAGCGGTGAATATGTATGAAAAAATAATACTAATTAATGAATTGGCCATCCCTGCACTCTGTAGAATTAGGACCCTATTTCGTAAATCAAACTCCTACAAGACATGAATATCTATATATTCCTAAATGATGTGCATATCTGTGTGCACTTGATCCACTCTTTGAAAATGGGAACGGACCTATTGATAATTGACTAACATAAAATGGCTTTTTGAAAAAAGCCATTTTCCAATATCCTTGACTTTTATTCTGCTTAATAGAGACTGTATTCCGAGAATGCATTGAAAGAAAAAAAAAGCCGAAGCTTTCACTAATTACTTTTTAAATGCTCAAATCAATACACTATAAAACTATGAGGATTAAAAAAATTTACATGTTAACTTCTCACTGGAGTAATAAGAATATCTTTCTTTTTCTTAAAATATACAGAAAATTTGAGCAAAGTATGCCAAAAATTAGTAAAGGGAGACAACACATTATTACAAAGAAAAAAATGAAAAATATATTAATTTATTCAATTATATCTAACCTCGGACCCCTAAGAAAAAAAGATCCTGGTGTTATCCAGGACTTCCCTTCTAGAGGCTCTTGCAGCACAAATCTTTGCTACTTTTAGTGGCAGGGAAATGATGGACTCTTCGGGATGAAAAGTTCTGTAACAAGACTGTACTCACAATAATGCAACCTCCCAAAGGTGACTTTCACTCATAGCATAACCAAATGCAGGCAGATAAGGGCTGTAGTTTTGATGCATTACACATAACTAAAGAGTGGATGTGAATGAATAATGCCATTTCTTCATCTGTTCCTGGCACTACCTTGCTGCTACAGGGAATGCTGATTAAAAAAAAAATATATGCACACACATCAACCTCCAAGGTATACTGGTTGGCTTACTGATGATTAGTCAATATGGGCCAGCCTACGGTTTGACATATAGGTTGAAATCTTGGGCATGGCTCTTGTTCCACACCCCATGCCCTTGGACCACACCCAAGTGTTCACCTTCCCATTGGAGCTGATCAATAAATGGGTTCCTGGCTTAGGCTGGTGTGCATATATGCATGCATACATACATATGAGTAAAGACATGATACTTATAAAAAAAAGGTTAAGAGACAAACAGGGCAATCTCTCCCCATAACACATATAGTGATCACAGGATTGCAATTACAAGGGGATCTAAACAGATGCCAAAGTTAGTCTCAGGTTTATGAAATTCGACCCAAGCTAGGTCATGAGGATGGGAAAGTGAAAGAAGAACTATGTATGACTATTACAAAAACGGCAATAAGCTTCAGGATTCTATGTGTGAGGACCTGGGAGTCAGTATCATCCCTAACTTGTCACCAGAGTCCCACATTAGGAAAATAGTGAAAACAAACTGATTTATTTTCCAAAAGAAGGAACAGAGAAGGGGGCCAGGTGAGGATATTCCCTCAAAGGCCCAGTCCTCTGTTCTTAACGCTACCTCGCTAATGCGGGAAATGGCGAATAGTTTGAAAGAAAAGAAAGATTAATTGATATGTGTGTAAAAGAGATACTTTTTTATGTGAATGTGCTGAGAGAGGCAGCTGATGGAATGTCTGATCACTATCTTGTGGAGGTGAAGGATAAGATTTGTAAAGGTTTTCAAAAAAGAGGAGACAATGTTTGGGAAAAGAAAGTGGTGAGAGTAAGTGAGCTGGGAAAGGAGACTTTAGTGAAGAAATACCAGGAGAGATTCAGTGTAGAAAAGGTCAGAGCAAATAAAGTGAGGGGAGTGGGTGAAGAATGGGAGGTATTTTGGGAAGCATGTGAATGAGATGCATGTGGCATGCAAAAGGTGGGGGGGCAGGCAGAGTAGAAAGGGTAGTGAATGGTGGGATGAAGTAAAGTTGTCAGTGAGAGAAAAGAGAGGTGTTTGGGTGGTACTTACAAGGAAGGTGTGCAAATGATTGGGAGATGTATAAGAGAAAGCAGCAGGAGGTCAAGAGAAAGGTGCAGGGGTTGAAAAAGGGGAAATAAGAGCTGGGGTGAGAAAGTATCATTAAACTTTTGGGAGAATAAAAGGATGTTTTGGAAGGAGGAAAATAAGGCGCAAAAGACAAGAGAACAAATGGGATCATCAGTGAAGTGGGCAAAAGGGGGAAGAGATAACAGTTAGTGTTGGAGTGAGTGTTTTGAATGACTATTAAATGCGTTTAATGACAGAGTGGCAGATGTAGGGTGCTTTGGTCGGGGTGGTATGCAAAGTGAGAGAGCCATAGAGTGGCTTGGTGAAGAGAGAAGAGGTGGTGAAAGCCTTGCAGAGGATGAAGTGCGGCAAGGCAGTGGGAGTGGATGGTATTGTAGTTGAATTTACAATAAAAGGGGGTGACTGTGTTGTTGATTGGCTAGTAAGGATATTCAATGTATGTATGGATCATAGTGTGGTGCCTGAGGATTGACAGAATGCAAGTATAGTACCACTGTATAAAGGCAAAGAGGACAAAGGTGAGTGTTCAAACTACAGAGGTATAAGTTTTCAAGTATACTAGGTAAACTGTATGGGAGGGTATTGATAGAAAGGGTGAGGGCATGTACTGAGCATCAGACTGAGAAGTATCAGTGTGGTTTCAGAAGCAGTAGAGGATGTGTGGATCAGGTGTGTGCATTGAAGAATGTGTGAGAAATACTTAGAAAAACAGATGGATTAGTATTTGGCATCTATTGGTCTGGAGAAGGCATATGACAGGGTCAATAGAGATGTTTTGTGGAAAGACTTAAGAATATACAGCCCATTATTCCCTGCATGTCATCAAAGGA
>JAUUEG010628751.1:0-13649 GCA_032361445.1 Panulirus gracilis
GGGTTGGGCCATTCCTTCATCTGTTTCCTTGCATTACCTCGCTAAAGTGGGATACAGCGACAAAGTATGATAAAAATAAAATATAAAGATTTTGGGTGTTCTGTCTTCTCCCCAGGCAACCCTTGAGATGCTGCATCACTCCTGATTTTACTCATTGATATGCATGAATAGCACTCTCGATGGAATGAAAAGTTATTTTATATTTTTCCTTGGAAGGTGATTAAAACCAGTGATATAAATTTTCCCTCTGCTCCATAATAACTAAGCTTTTAGGATTTTTCATAATTCCTTCACAGTATTTAAGGCAGAAGATGCTCAACAACAGTCATTATTTTTGTGTTCTGTTTCTCGCTTATGTCATAGTGACATGGTTAAGAGTGACAGTGAAGTTAATTGATGAATATTTTGGTTTCTGTCAATAATTCACACATTTCCTTATTATGTTGAGGAGGCATTTTCAGGATGGATAAAAAATCCTCTTTGGACTGACGTACCATTGGTTATTGTAGTTTATCCTAGTGTCCCTTGTATGGATATTATCATCGGGCCCAGGACTTCTTAGGCACAAACATTAGGAATGGAAATTTGTTTGTTGTTCTGATGGTGTGTTAAAAAAGTTATTGTCAGCTTTCAGTACTTTACAAGCTATTTTAGTTCTGTTTTTGTTTGAGGCAAGTAATAGTGAAGCATGTCTCACATACAGATTCCTCTTACCCCTTAAGTAAATAAAATTTTGCTCTTTCAGCAATTCAGACAGTATTACCACACATTTACAGATCTGCAGTTTTAGAATTACTGTAATGTATTATACTTTAATGTTTTTATTATCATTATTCTTACAGACATTCCTCAGAGAGGGTCTTTTACCCAGGTTTACAAATGTAAGGTGGTATACATTATGAATGAATGTTGATACTAGCTTTTAGTTAATATAGTCTATAGAGGGATGCATCTTACAAATGGCAACTTTTAGCCCATGTTACATTGACTGAAAGAGTAGTACTTGGGTTCTTGCTTTTGTACGTAGGAAAGGGTCATTCTCATCTGAGGCCTAAAATTATTTTAATTTTATTGTCATTATTGCTCTGCTCAGTATTAGGAAATGCTGGAAAGGAATGGATTTTGATATCAATTTGTTATATATTAACTATTCATGAATTACAGTTTTGTATTTAGAGTAACTTGATACATAAAGCTTATCAGTATTTATATTTTTTTCTTTATCTGTATTATATGCATATATTTATTGTTTTACGCATTTTCTTAATTGCCAGTTTATGGAAGTTGTCAGTGATTTGGAAGGGAGTGGTAGTGTGGGTCGTGTGGAGGCTGTTTGCAATGATGCTGGAACCTCGGATTACCTCGTTGTATACCTGCGACTTCTTATCTCAGCACATCTCCAGAAGAATGCAGAATTTTTTAGCTGTGTCATTGAGGGTGGAAGAACAGTAGAAGAGTTTTGTAAACAGGTAAGTGTGTTTGGAAGTTGACAATAAGATAACCCTTTTTATATGTTTAGTAATGTAAATTATGATTATTGTATACATAGACCAATCAGGCTAAGTTTTGCCACATCAAATTATTAGTGCAAATTCATATTAACAAAAAAGTAATGAATTTTTGATTGCAATACTCTGGAGCTTACCAGTCATCATTCATTGTGTTACCTGACATTAGAGCCATCTACCCTTCCTTAAATCGTGGTATGTATGTCATCCAGGGTTAGAGTCAGTTGTTTAAAGTCATTCTCCTGATTTTGATTGGTTTCTTTATCATTGGGTTGGAGTGCATCTTTGCTGAATGCTTAACTACCCTTTATGAGCTTCCTGGAAATTAGGATTGTGAAATTGTCAGTTTCACTCACGTTATCACAAATCTGTGAAACAACAGTTGATAATGACAGCTAAAGTAAACTGGTATAGTTAATTGAGCTCAGAGCCTGAAGTTTTATTGGAATTATCTGATTAGGCTTAGTAGTGGCAGCAGATTGTGATTCAAAATGCAGTCAAATGATTAGCAGGTACAGGTTGGTTTTTTATCTGCAGATTGCACTTGAAATTAGTCATTTGTGTTGAAGGTATCTTGAAAGGTAGTTTTTTTTATGTTTAGATTTAGGTATCTAGCTATCTGTGTATATCTCTGATGCCTGTTCCCTCCAGGAACTCCCTAAAGGCAGTGGCCATGGTAATAGTCTCCATAACCAGTGAACTCCAGTGCCTCTTCTAAGCCTTTGATTCCTCACCTTTAACAGGCCACTGGCAGTGGGCAAGTCTAATGCAGTGTTTGCAGAGGCTCCTACCAACTATGTCTACCTAGTGTTTCTTTTCTACTGCTCCTCCTAAATGTTCCTCATTCTATCTGTTGCTCCTATTATTTTGCCAAAAGGTAGGGCTAGCACATATTGCTCACCAATGGAACATCTAGAGTTACAAAGAATTCAGAGAGGATCTTTTATTCAGGTTTACAAATGTAAGATGGTATTCATTATGAATGAGTTCAGTGTTGATAAGTGTTACGTGTGACAAGAAGAGGTTGTATGTTTTTGAACAGAATGCCAGTAGTCCACATATGGGGGAGGCAGAAGAAAAGACAGCTACCTGGGTCAGAGGAGTGTGTCTTGACAACCACTGAAGTGCTGGGTCACTGTGCAGCCATCACTAACCCTCCATACTTTATTTTAGTTACTTTACTGTCAATAGTCTTTATATGATTAAGCTTTGTTTCCCTCAGAGCATAACTTGAGGTCAGGTTCACAGGTTTTTTTTTAAGCTGATCTCTGCAACTACTCAGAGATGGATGTAGAGGTAGAAGAAGTTCCACAGCAAATACCATGAATTCTTTATTATCTTAAACCATTAAGGAACAATACCTTGTTTTCATTAGGCACTTTTCAGTAAATCAGCAGTTAATGGAGATAGTTTTTAGATTCTTTATCATTATTCACCCACATCAAGTATCTATTGTTGTATGCAAACTCTTGATTATATCCTCATGTTACAGTATTAGGTAATGCAGGAGATTCTTTTTCAGGCAGAAATAGATTTCTTTCCTTGATTGCTAACGTTACTCTGGATAAGGTCGTAATGTCAGCTGCCATTGCTGGTTTCTTTTAATGAACCTGCTTGGGAGTGACTTCTTAAAGTTTCCATGCCCAGTCCACTCATGTCTTAGAAATGGCATTGCAGAGATTAAAAGAACTATTTGTCATTATGTTCTTTGATTCAGTGTGCATTTCGTGCTAACATTAGATCAACCAAATATGGTTCCTCTGTTTTGGTAAGATTTATTTGTCATTTTATATTGAAACTTTATACGAATAACATGGAGGTAGCTGTACTTTCCTAAAGTTTTGTATTACTTGCAATCATTGTTGTTTAACAACTTTTTACTACACCTTTGAAAATATTCCAAAACATGGAAGTATTGTACACCACAAGGAGAGGAAATTTTCCTGCTAAATTTCAGTTCTGAAGTGTGAAAGTAATGCTTATCAGTTGAGTTCATTTGATTGAGATAATATAAGGTCTCTGCTGAAAGTAATGCTTATCGTTTGAGTTCATCTGATTGAGATAATTTAAGGTCTGCAAATTAGAAGGCAGGAAAATGGAATATGTTTCAGATGCAAAAAAAGTTTGAAATATACTTTGGGACAGAGGTGCCCTGATTATTTCAGTTGTTCTAAAGTGGGAGATTTTTCTAAAGATATGCTGAATGATTTATTTTTGTTTTATGGATGGTTGATGTCAAGAGGTGTGGTTTCAAATGAACGTCTAGTGGAGTGGCATTTAAGATGAGTTGGGAGTGTGTTTATGTATTGTTTGTTGGGCCATTTCAATGTGTATATGTTTTGTCAGTGTTGTGTTTATTGGGAGTTAGGGAATCTGTGCGTATGGGTTGCAGAAGTGTGAGGTAGTTGAAATTTTTATTTTCATACGGTGATTAGAGATTAATTATGGAATAATTTGAATGAGAGGGCTCTAGTTCAGGTGCAGTGAATTCAGTGCCAAGAATGTTGAAATGGGATCACCTTACGAGGGTCTTTATTTTTCTGCATAGGTGATGAGTGTTTATTGTGGTGAGGCACCTTGTTTGAGCACTTTTGTTTTGTGTGGTTTGCAGCTTGGTTATACTTCCTTATGAGAGAGTGAATGTCCAGGCAGGTGAGGCATAGTTTAGGGTGGAGTGGATGAATTGTTTGTAGATGATACTAAGGCATTCTTTTTCTTGTGCAGATCTGGTACTAGCTAGTTTTTGTGCATTGCCTTTGTGTTGGTTTTATTGGTTTGGAGATTGAATGTCATGCATGACATATGTGATGCACAGAATAGTAGGTGTTTTGTTGAATGGAAGTCATTTTCCAAACTACCATAACAACGTGGGAAAAAAAAAACATTTATGAAGATGCTCAGATCACAAGTATGATATTTCATAGTATATTTGGAGTAACAAGCGCTGTAAAGAATTGATGAAGATTTTAATTTTTATGATTTTTGACCTGCTAAACACATGTTGTTTGGACTAGTGGGCCAAAAGAATACTGCTACTGGCCCAAAACCAAGAAACCAAGGGTTAGTGGGTCAAATGGCCCTCCACTGTATTTTAGAAGGAAAGAAGAAGAAGGAGAAAAAGGCTTAGGCAGGCACCAACCAGAGAGGGACCATTGCCATTAGGAGTAGTAGTGACAGCAGCATGGTTAACCAGAACCAGCAGCTGTTATATTTCCTTACCCTGGTCCTTTTTTCTTTTTTTTCACATGCACATAGGTTACTGGAACTTGGTACACAAACACAAACTTTCCCTCTCTCTTTTGTTTTGCTTGACACTTGATATTACATAAATCATGTAATTCTTTATTCTAAAACCACAGAAAGGATTAAGGGCTCTGGTTTCATTACATTACATGTGATAGCTAGAGAATGGATTTGAACATTTGAGGCTATTCATCATCTGTTAATGGTACTGCTTTGTTAATGTGAGGAACACTGAACAATTATGACAAAGGAATAAGAAACACAGAGAATGAATGAAGGTTCACAAAACTATGTAAACAACTAAGATTAGTCCGTGATTAAGTTTTGAATGATAGGATGTGTTTCGAAAGCAAGAATCCCAGATGTCTTGAGGGTGACAGCTGAGCATACAGTCAAGAATTTAAAGAATTTCAAATTTGATTGCCTTTTATCATATAACACCAAGATTTTCAAATGAATGAAAAGAGTAGATTTTTTTATGTACATTTTTACCAGTTGCACTGAGAACATTTTATTTATTTTGTACAATTTTATTCATCTGTGATTATATTCCTGAGAAGAAACGACTATTGTAAATGATTATTGCATGCAGGAGGTTGAACCAATGTATCGAGAATGTGACCATCTTCACATCGTAGCATTGACAGCAGCTGTAGGTGTTGGCGTAAGAGTGATGTATCTAGACCGAGGAGAAGGCGCTGCTGTTGTATCTCATGACTTCCCAGAAGATAAGGAACCAATTATTCATCTTCTCTATCGTCCAGGACATTATGATATTCTGTACAAAGCATAATGTTTGCTAAATAATAGTGATTTGTTGAAATGCTAGGTTTTGATATACATTTTTTTCCTCTTATGCAGGGGCATAATTCTTATTTGCTCCATTTGCTCCATTGTCCACTGTGTTATGTAAAGTTGTATACAAATGATCTGTCTTTTGGTATATATTTCAAATGTATCAGTGATATACTTAAAGCATATTTTTAATATAGTCTGTGGTATAGCTTTACATTATGATACAGTATTCCTATCAGTATTTATGACTTGTTGTGAGGTCTGATTTCTTATTTAGTTTTTCTAGATTTGTCATACCACTTCACATTGTTATGCTATTTATTGAGAGTATCTTCATAATTGAATTGCTTTGTCACATTTTGGCCACAAGAAAATTATGTATATGTAAATACAGTATAAATGTTATGAATAGAATCAGGTTCCTGGAATAATTATTCTTTGTAACAAATGAATTACTTTTTGAATATGTGAAAAGCATAAATGTACTCCCCTTTTGGAAACATAAGGTGTTTAACATTTACACTGTAAATTTTGAGACTTTTCTCACTTTCCGCTTAGATGTAGCCCCTCATTACTGTATAACATGTAATCCTTGGTTATTTTTGATATAAAGATTTCTCATAAAATGATAACTTATGCATTGCAAAAAATAGATTATACACTAAGAACTTTAGAAGTACTCTGTGATTTCATCCTATTGAACCACAATGAAGATTGGGTAGCATAATACTGTATCTCATGGACCACTACTTTTAATGGTAAATAAAATCAAATTTGAAGTTCGTATTTTTGCCTCATTCACATCCGTCGTTTTCTTTCACACCTTGTTCACATTCCTGATACACAAGATAATGGCACATTCAGGACATCTTTCACATACCAATGCCAGCTGTATTGTTCACTTTAGGGAGAATATAACATTCACTATTATGGCTATGTTTCATTCTCGCTCACCATTCGTACAATGCCCTGTCCTCTTCCTCATCTTGCATCCCCCTCTCTTTCAGAGTCATCATACAGAGTGACCAAGAGGAATGATTTCCTTTGAACTGTGTGTGTGTTACTACAACAAAATGTAATAGGTTTAGAAGTGGCTTGGCTCATATAATACAATGAAAAATGAATAATTTGCTGACCAGTATCGGGGTAATCTTCAAATTTATAGATATCCAAGATTTCAGGCAGTGCTTGGCAGGTATGAGCTTCAAACACAACCAAATCTCTACCCTTTCCTCCTCTCTTTCTACTTTTTGTTCTACATGATTCCTTCACTTTTTCATCTGCATCACTTTTACTCCTTCCCCTTTTCCAATTCATCTTTCATCCTCCCACTCCATCTCATTTCTTAATCTTTTCATGCTTTCTTTTAATGTTATTCCTACTTTTTTTTTTCTTAGCCACTCTCCTGTTTCATTTCTTTCTTCTTCATATCCTTCTTCTTCACCTTTTTTCACTTCCTCCTCCATGTTGACTGAATGTTATCATAATTGTTTTAAAGTTATTACCATTATTAATATTTTTTATTTTTTCACCATTTTTTACATTAATGAGCATTCCAGGAACAAAGAATTGGCCTCACTAAGTTGCATCCACTCCCTAGTTATATGTGATGCACCAAAATCACAGCGTCCTACCCAGTTCTGGGCTCCACACACCTTTCTGTGGTTTCTTCTTACTATTATTGATGTTATGATCATTAGTAGTAGCAGTAACAGTAGTAGTAACATTTGCTTACAACATCCATTTTCTAGCTGTCATGTGCAATGCATCAAAGCCTCAGCTCCTTATCCACGCCCTGGTTCTGTCGATTGACAGCACAGTGCTCCCTGTATACCACATCATGCTATTTCTCTCCGTCCAGTCATAACTTCACACCCTTGCATGTTTAGGCGCCAACCACTTAAATTATTTTTGACTCCATCCTTCTGTTTCCGGTTTGGTCTCCCCTTATACCCTCCACTTCTGATGCCTATATTCTCTTTGTCAACCTCCTCTTGCTTATTTTCTTTATGTTTCCAGAATGTTTCAGTACACGCTCATCAGCTCTCTCAACTTTATTCTTCTTATTACCATACCTCTCTTTTGCTCTTTTATTACTAACTTGATCAAACCACCCCACACCCCATATAATCCACGAATATTTCATTTCCAACTCATCTACTCTCCTCTGCACATCCTCATTTATGATAGCCCATGCCTCGCATCCATGTAGCATCGTTAGGACATAGAGTAGTAGATGTTGGTGAATGAGGTTAATGGCTTGTTGGCATTATTAGATTATGTACTAATAGATAGGCATACGAAAGAGAGACTCTTGGATGTAAATATACTGAGAGGAACAGTTGTTGGGATGTCTTTTCACTTCTTAGTGGAGGCAAAAGTGAAAGTTTGAAGTGCCTTTTGGAAAGAGGAAATGTTTTGGGTGGGAAGAGGGTGGTGATAGTGAAATGAGCTTGGAAAATAGGGTTGTGTGAGGAGGTATTAGGTGAATAATGTCAAAAGCTAAGAGTAAATGAGGAGAAGAATGGGAGGTATTTAGGGAAGCAGTGTGCAAAGTTTTCATGTGCAGTAGTGTGTGGTATGCAGAATCAATGAAAGTGGATGTAACGATGGGTCATTTTGATGATTTGTGCTCAAGGTGATGGTGAAGTTACTTTGTAAATATGATTTAAGGGGTTAATCTAATCCATTTATCATAACACAATGAAGAAGTTTTTTAAATTAGCACTTGTCTGATGTTCCCATGTGCTGATGGGTGGTAGGGCACACGGGTTACTTACGCGTTATCCCATTGCCAGTCTTCGTTTACACTTAGCCAGTGTATTTGTTTAACATCACGTTTGCTAGATTATTGGCACTCTATAACTTGTGATGTAAAACATGCTAATGAGGCTTATGGTTTTTCTAAGAATTGACAAGAGATACTAATGTACATGATCCTAAAAAAGACAGAAATGCTCAGCTGAATAATGCAGGTGCTGGACATATTCAACCAGTACACCCGGTAGGCTATGTGGGTGACACACGATAATGCCCCGAACCTCGAAAAAACAATGGGTTCTCCCTTTAACTTTGTTTGGGTCATGTGCAAGACTATTCAGATCCGTTGATGAAGCACAGGGCAGAAAGAGCTGGAGAGTATCACCTCCTTGTTCCTGGTCAGGTGTTCATCATTCTCCAACCAGCCACAGTCGCTACCCAAACAAGTTGATGATGAATCTCAGCTGTCGAACAGTTTAGGTTCAGGCAAAAAAAAAAAAAAAAAGAATTCAGCCTCCACAGCAACACCTAACCCACTCTGAGGGCCTGAGCCTTAACATGTTTTTCTACCAACCAGCCACAAGACGAGTAGGAATGTGTACCAGTGTGTCATAGTGTTTTTTCTTCTCATTTGTTAGAGACTTTTTCATGTCTCCTTTTAGGCCCTTTCTTAATTTGTCCTGTCATTGGGAATTACTTTTTTAGGGTATCCAGAGCCTTTGTGTCATTCCAGATCTATGTGAGGGAATATCACAGACCACTAAGGGAGTTCTAGGACAATACAAAGGCTAAGTCAATGCTCAAGCTAATGATGATGTAATGAAAGAACCAGAAATAGAACCACAAACTAGGAAAGGCTAGAACAGACAGGACTTGGGTTCCAGAACAGACTAGAGTTTTGGACTTAAGAAAGATAAGACTATCCTAAGATAGATCAGAGCCTAGGTCTTAAGAAGAAAGGAGACATCGTGGAACAAACCAGAAATGAGGGCATAGGAGACACCTTAAAAATGCAGACGAGACAATTCACTAACAGTATTGAAGAATAGAAACTCATAGCCTTAAGAAAGACTGTTGAGTCCTCAGTTAAATGCAAGGAAATGAAATTTCAGCAGATTACAAAGATAGCTATATAATAGATGGTTTCTGGACAGACTAGAAATGGGTATCCACACAAGACAGGCCCCAAAACATAGACTATAGAAAGGCACAAAGACATTACACAGAGGACTCTCAGACAAACCAAAAATGAACTTGGGATACCACCGGTAATAGGCCCCAGAATCTAATGACATAATCAGAGGTCCCCACAAGTGACTAGAGATAAGGCTGCAGAATGTAACAACATAATCAGAGATTTTAACAAGACACTAGAGATAAGGCCCATGGCAGACTAAAGAGAGGGCCTAAGGACAAACGAGACAAGAAACCATGAGAGACTAAAGACAGAGGACATTTGAAATGATCAAAGACGAATTCTGGAAAGTTAAGACTGGATCAGGACAGACCAGAATTACTCTCTGGAAAGCAAGAGACAGTGGCCTAAGACAGCACAGAAATAAATGGAGAAGACAGGTAGATAGTATCCCCACAAAAAGATAAAAAAGGAGGGTGAGTAGGAGTTAAGATACACGCAATGATATGTGCAGAGATAAGTGACAAGGCCAATTACCAGAAAAAGAAAGAGGGCTTGAAAAAGATTAGATAAAACTTACTAAGATTCATCAGAGGCTGTTTTACTATGAACATAAGATTGAATCCGAAAAGTTGTGAGCATCTGAGACCAAATATAGGGTTCCAGAATAGGGGAAAAACAGGAATGTTGGGTATGTGTCAGACAGAGGCATGAGACACACCAAATGCAGGCTTTAGGATGGATCAGAAACACGCATGACTGCAAATCAGCATTAGTTGCCGGATGGCAAAATCAGAAATGGGGTCCTTTAACATTGTAGACCAGAAACAAGATCAGAGGACATACTAGATATAGAAGTCGATACTGATTAAAAATAGAGCCCCTGAAGACACATCCAAAGGCAGGGTCATAGGGAAGTGAAACCGACCTTAGAGCAAAGAGAAAGCTGGGTTTTCATAGGGTACAAAAGAAAGAGAGAGAGGGCAGGTGAGGGGAACAACCGTTTGCTGTGACTGATAGCCATTCCGTACAGAGCAGGTAAACATTAACATGTTATCATATTGATAACTTGCAAGACTAGGTAAAATCCTACAAATATATGTGTGAGCATAGGTGGAGAATGACATGCAGAACTATGCTATGTGCGTTAATGCCATTTTTTGTATAAATTTAATATTCATGTTTACTCGTTTCACTGTGGATAGGGCTGTTTCATCATCCCCATTGATACATGCAGTATCACAGCTACAGCTTTACTAATGCATTCCTCTCCCATTATTCATTCAAAAAAGGAGGCAGTAGTTACACCAGAATTCTCAGATTCCAACTAACTCTATCGTAAAGACTAAACATATTTCCTGTTTCCATTTGTGTCAGAAACAAGAAATCATAGTATTATCCAAATGAGCTTCGTCTAGGTCCCATGTTAGTGGCAATGCGATCTAATGCCCTAAGCATCAAAAAAGGGTGAGACTGACGGCTATTTTGATAGGTCCCTCGGACAAAGACCATAATCACATCAATTTAAGTTCGATGAATGTAATCTTATATCAAGTGAGGTAAACAGTATATCTCTTGGACGCAACAACAAAGTGCTAGCACCCACACCTGTGATAGGAGGTCGATTGGTTCGGAGAACCTGTCATTGCATTAATAAGGCTTGATGACTATATCCATGGTAAGTGAGTCAGGCTTTACATACATGTAAGTGGTTGTTTTAACGCGAGTAAAGACTTGTATCAGCGGCAAATTATACGATATTTGTCTATCATGTTGGTATGATAACAATACCCACTTAGATACTTGTGTCGATGGCGATAGGGAGTTGTAATCAAAGGTGGTCACAGTGCTGAGCTTTGTGTCCATTACACAGGAGTCGAGATTGGATATAGTGTCACATACATTCAGGTGAGGAAGTTGATGAATAAGGAAATTTAAATGAAAGACATTAACTGATTCGGTTATGTATGTTGACACTTCGTTCCAGGCTCATTCGTGGATGGAGTGAAGCTCTTTAATCATTTGTAGATGAAGTTCTTTAATCCCGGTCTCAGCATAATCCTGCTCATGAAGACTAGGCTACTCGTGGTGCGTCGACAATATGGGTAGCACTGTGGCCGTGTTATCCCACACAGGATGTGGGCTGCTGCCCAATAAGCTGACATCACGGTGTAAATTTGATAATCACCAGCGTGCTGGTTAAATCAACATGCTTATTTTCGGCATGATATTGGCTTCAGACCTTCTTTCGAAAAGATTACACATCAATAATTCAAGTTTGTTGTGAAACGAGACACGTGCTGATCTGAACTCAAACGTGACTTACCGACCCATAAGTAGAATGGCATGACCTTTGACTTTTATGGGTCAGGTCAGACGCCAGACCATCATACCGGATAAGTGCTCGAAGGTCGTACCATCACTTTCAGCGGACAAGAAAAGCCTTGTTTTAAGAAAATAAAAAGTTACAGGTATGTCTCAGGATCTTAACTTCGCATTAACAGCACACGTTAATTATAGTGGGCTATATATGGCCACAGGCTGACGTGCACAGCGGTGATGTACTGAGACAACCTTATCGAGTGTGTGAGAAGCCAGACCACCACCATGGCCACTCACTGTTACCCCTCACTCCAACCTTCCATGCGATACTTAGATCTATATAGATCTATATAGACCCATCTACTTGTGTATCACGTTAACCTCACACGTGCATGTAGCATTCTTGTTCTGGGAACGATCTAGGTGACTCCTTTCTATCGTTTTACGTCAGTAAGTTAGCGACAGAGTAGAGAATTGTGCTTAATTGGAATGTGGGTGTCGGCCCTCCCTGGGAAGGCTCTGGTCACCGAGATAAAGCTTGAACCCACTTCACGAGCGCCGCGAGAAGTGACAGCATCAACCTTCATAGCAGCTTGTGTATTTGTTCAAACTGCCGTACGTGTCATTATATATATTACGATTTTAATTATCATTATTACCATTGCTATTATTATCCTAGGCCATCTTTTTAGAAAGAGTCCTCTATCTAAAGACTCCTGTATACAACCCAAGGCCGCGCTAATTCCAGTAGCAGGGAAATAATTTGACAAAATGACTTTCCACTGCTGTGTCTAGCCTCCTTCTGTGTCCTGTTTTCTGATGTCGCTTTGTTCCAGTACTAGGGGTATGTGGGTGTATAGAACCTGCATTATATGAGAGGGCCAAGCCAAGTGTGTGTGTGTGTGTGTGTGTTTAGCCAGCTGTGTGTGACAGGGCCACGTGTGTGGTTAGACCTTCTGTGTATGTGACTAGGACATGTGTATGTGTGTGTGTGTGGTTACACCTGCTGTGTGTGATAGGGTCAGGTGTATGTAGGTAGACCTGCTGTGTGTGACAGGGTCAGATGTGTGTATATATATAGACCTGCTGTGCGTGACATGAAACTTTACAAGTTCTTTCGTATTATATTATTATTTATCGAATAAAGTTTTTTTTATGTCTTTAAGCATATTAAAAAAAACCAGTTGAAAAACTAATTCACGATGTACCTGGCTTGAAATATCACATACGTATTTTGCTATGCATTTACTCTGATTCATCAAATACCCTACATTACATACGTGGTGTTGGTAAACAGCAGACAGTCAGTCTCATTTGATAGTTCCTTCCTTGGCGTAGGAACAAGGGGGAACAAGGGTATTGTTTGGACCGTTGCTCACTGGGGCTCCCAACCCCTGTCCCGTATGCGGCCTCCAAACCGGTTTCGCTCGGCTCTCGGCCCTCCCAGAAAAACTAGGCTTACTGCATATGGGGTCCGGTCCCCACTGCATACTGTATAGAGGACCTTCACAGCCTCAGTTGCCGCCCGGCCACTGCAGTCTTAATCCTTAGGTGTGAGTGTTATCAGTGGGGGTGTGATCCTGTGGAATACAGGCTGTTGATTGTTTGAGGGTAAATGTGTATTTTTGGATCAGGCACGTGTGTGAGTTGCAAAGATATTGTGGTGGGGCAGGTGTGGGTGGCAGAGTGTGGTGATAGTGTTTGTGGTGGGGCATGTGTGGGTGGTATAGGATAGTGATGGGTCAGGTGAGTGTGGCGATGGGGCAGGTGTGGGTGGTTGAGGAGAGAGGGTTGTGGTGGGGCAAGTGTGGGTGCTTGAGGAGATTGGGTTGTGGTGGGGCAAGGTGTGGGCGGTTGAGGAGATTGGGTTGTGGTGGGGCAAGTGT
>JAUUEG010629862.1:1803-19788 GCA_032361445.1 Panulirus gracilis
CCATATTACGTAAGGCCCAACCCGTTCCTACCGTACCCGGATATAAGGAATCACTAGTTGAATTTGGTGTACAGTGTTCAACGCCGGTGTGGGCGTGACGGCGTTGCGTTGGATTGCTGCCACCACCACGTCCTCCCGCACAACGCAGGACGCACCACACTTGGGTGTACATCTCGGTTCAAGGACAGGGAGCCTCGGCGTTAAACCACGGGAGCTGTTGGGTCACCGTCCTCTACTTATGGGTGAGGGTGGTGGTCGTGTCCCTCCTGCCTACCACTCGCCAGCGGTGTTGGCGGGCCAGGAGGAGCCCACCACCGCCTGGGCCCCAGATGGGTCCTCTGGCAGCCGCACCTCGCCCCAGGTTGCTCACTGGCAGCAGAACCTTACATCAGGTGGCTCATTGGCTCTAATACCTTGCCTCACGTGGTTCAGCGGCTACAGCACCTTGCCTCAGGTGGCTTACCTGCCACATCACCTTGCTTCAGGTGGCTCACTGGCTCCAGCACCTCGCCCCAGGTGGCTCACTGGCTGCAGCACCTTGCCCCAGGTGGCTTACTGGAAGCGGAATCTTACCCCAGCTGGGTCACTGACTGAGAGCATTACCCCAGGTGACTCACTGACTGCAGAGGATTACCTGAGGTGGTTCACTGGAAACAGAACCTTGCCTCAGGTGGCTCAGTGGCCACAGCACCTTACCTCAGGTGGTTTTCTTTATATTTACTTACAGTGTGTGTGTGTGTGTGTGTGAAAGAGAGAAAGAGAATTTCAAGGTCAGAAGTTCCAAGTCAGAATTGCTCCATCACGATGCACGTTCATACCTCACTTTCCGGTCTTGTTATACAGGATACTGAGACCGTGGCTGCCAGAGGTGTATGGAAGGTGGAAGGTGGTGTGCGTATGGTAAGTAGATGGTGTTTTTGGCAATGTGGATGATGGTGTATGGCAGTATGGATGATGATGTATATGACAGGTGGATTTGTGTGTTTGATAGTGTGGATGGTGATGTGTATGGCAGGTGGATGGCGATGTACATGACAGGAGGATGATGTGTGTATGTTAGGTGGATGGTGGTGTCTCTTCCTCCTTATCCTGCTGTATTTGTTCCTTGCTTCCTCGTACTTGGCTGAAGAGCCTCCTTTGCCTCTCCACAGCACAATGCGAAGCGCCATCGCAATATTTTATTGAACCACCCCTCCCTCTTTCTCAAACCTATTGTGTTTGAGGCTGAGGTGCCTATGTTCCCACTCCTTCATTGGAAATTTCACATCGCCTCCCACCATAATGCCCAGGTTCCCGGCCATTGAACTCATTTGTCACACCATAGTTTTTTTGAGTTCTGTGTAGCTTCCACGATTATATCAACTCTTTGAGTCGGCTCTTAACTCTGCTCTTTTTAGGTCATTAGTTACTCAATCTGAAGCAGCGCATGACCACTTTTTTTTTCCACTTGGCATATTGCTCAAAGATTAGATCTAATAATCTTGGTAATGTATCAATTTCTCTTTCATTAATTTCTCTCTTCCTAAAAGTCTAGTAATGTTGATGTATTGAAGATATGATCTAGTGATGTTGATGTATTGAATATAAGATCTAGTAATGCTAATGTATTGAAGATAAGATGTAATAATATTAATGCATTGAATATGAGACCTAGCAATATTAATTTACCAATTTTTCTCACACTAATCTCTCTTATCCTACAAATCGCCTAGTTGCACTGTACAGGGAAAGACTATTACACCGGTGGGGTTCCATCTTTTGAACATTCTCTGTTCACATACAGCTTCTTAAAATTCTTGTTTATTGGCTTGCTGGTAAAGGATATTTTCCTGTTTGTGTACACACATTCCTAAGAACTTGCGTATCTATTACTACCCGAAATCGTGAGGACCCAAATCCTCTTAGTGTGTCTCATTGTGATGGAAGTCTCTCATTTTTTGTCATGTAACCATCACTGAGAAGTGCATGTTGTGCTGCTCATGTACAACCTGGGTTGTTTTTACAGTGTGCTTATTGTTTGGGTGTTCTGATTTGTTGAAGTTTTTCGAAGGATTTTGTATTATCAGGACCGCTATGCACTGTGTGTGTGTGTGTGTGTGTGTTAATGCGTCAATTTCTGTGTTAACAGTGTTTTGGATTTTCTATAAAACTGTCAGATGATGGGATGTTCTGCACTACCACGAAATAAGAATCGTCGAATGTCGCGTTTCTCTTTATATATATATATATATATATATTCTTTCTTTCATACTATTCGCCATTTCCCGCGGTAGCGTCAAGAACAGAGAACTGGGCCTTTGAGGGATTATCTTCACCTGGCCCCTTTCTCTGTTCCTTCATTTGGAAAAAAAAATTGAAAAAGTATTATAAGCAAGTACATATTTTTAATGGGATGAGTGGTACAGGCTCTTTTCTCTTTCAAGTCTTGCTATATTCGATGATGAAAATTGCTTTCAACATCAAGCTTGTTTCACTGCTTTGTTTTGTTTCTAACTTGTTCTGAAAATCCTATCTCACACAGATGCATTAATGAAAAGGGGACTAACAAATTCATTATTGTATATGGTGTCCATGCTCTTTGAATTACCAACAAAAGTTTCTGTATCAGTTACTAGAGCATATTACTAGTACTTTATTTTCATACATGATTGTCGATTCTTGCATGAGTGAAGTAGCATTGAGAATAGATGACTGAGCCTTAAAAGAAAATTTCCTCACTTGGCTCCTTGCTCTGTTCCTTTTTTTGAAAGTTACACAGGAATGGAGGATTTCCAGACACCTGGATAGAAAAGACATTGTAGTGGATATGGGGTTTTGTGTTTAAATAGTGGAGTACCAAGTCTACATCTAGAAACTGCCTTTTGTTAG
This sequence comes from Panulirus gracilis, assembly GCA_032361445.1. Lineage (NCBI taxonomy): Eukaryota > Metazoa > Arthropoda > Malacostraca > Decapoda > Palinuridae > Panulirus > Panulirus gracilis. The sequence goes on from JAUUEG010629862.1 coordinate 4,672, forward strand.
CCTGTGGGGTTGAAGTTAGGGACCCATTCTTCAATCTAAACCCCACATAAGGTGCATGCTTAAATATATCTGTTCCTTCTGATATATCTGTTAATGAGTTTATGATTATAAATTGATTGATATCTTTATACTACAAAGGATATCAAGTTTGTTAGCTGAATAGTTTTTGACAAATTTGTTAATCTATCAACCTACAACTATGGTGTCTGTTCCTAACTGGAACTTCTTCAAGGGGGTGGCCACAACAATAAAGTCTCCATAACCAGTGAACTCCATTGCCACTTATTAGCCTTTAGAGCCTCACCCTTAGCAGGTCACTGGCAGAGGGCAACTCTTGTGCAGTGTTTGCAGAGGCTCCTATCCAATGTTCCCACAGACTACTTACTACCTTATGCTCCTGCCTAATGTACCCAGTGTTTCCAATGACTACTTCTACCTAATGCTCCTGCCTGATGTTTCTATTGGCTACTTCTGCAAAATGTTTTTACCTAATGCTCCTGCCTAAATGTTCCTACGTACTACATCTATCTACTGCTCCGAGCATTTTGCCAAAAGGCAGGGTTAGCACAGTGATCACAGGAAAATCTAGAGTATGTGATCACAACAGTTTTATCATGAAAGCCCAATGGCTAACATTGTATATAAAAAGTGTGAGCAATAAAACTATCCTTAAAAAGTTCAAAAACTCTTATTTGAATCATTGGTAAATGATTAACAATTATAACCATACTATATGCCTGATGTGAGTCTTTGGTATGCAGTATCTTGTACATTTTTTCAAGAAAGATGACCTGCAGAATAGTTAAGCACTTTCACATTCTTAAATCACTTATGAATAGATACAGAATGAATGAACTATAATTTAAAACAAAAATATGATAATACATTGAGAAATAATTCATTATATTTATGTAAAAAATGTTTTTATCTTGGGAACACTGCAGAGAGAAATACACTTACAGCATTATTATTTAATAACATATGTACTGCCAATGGTACTGAGTTTACTAAATAAGTGGTATGGAAGATAATAATATCACAGAATGCATCTTAAAGTAAATAAATTTAAAATAAAATATTATCTGCAGTATACTAGAATGTACTTACTTCTCCTGCCATCTTCTATATGAGCATGAAAAACTTCATAACACAATTGGTACTGATGTTGTTCTAAGAAGTACAATATTCTATCTCTCATGATATCAAACAAAACTAAATGAGTTGGTAAGTCTTTGTATACAGACTGATGAAAGTCATTCCTGACATCATCTACTTCAACATGTTTTCTGGAGTCTGCAAAACTGCCAGCATTCTCTTTTGTATCATAGACTGTGTCTGTCTGCCTTAGAGAGCTGGAGGTTTGGCCATATTCTTGGTGTAGCCAGGTAAGTGGGTCTTGCTCAAATATATCTGCCTCATCCATATAATGTTCCTTCAGCAGGAGATTTGGTTCACAGGTCAGAAACCGCATCGATACATTTTGGTGGAAATGACTGAAATTGATAATGGATACTGATTATACACATGCATGTACAAAATATACAACGTAATATAAACTTTCACATGATATTTGTCTTCTTCATCTGTAATTACAGCATCACAACAAAATCTTAATCACTGTAGTTAATACAATAAGAAAAATTATACATGCCATTTCACACTTAAGAGTAAGGATGCCCCTAATTATTAAACCTCTTTTGAACTAATACTCTCCCCACAAGTATTTCCATTCTATACCTGCTGGTTAACTGAGTGATATACTGGGTAAAATCCCTTAAGTGGAAAGGCTTCCCTGTTTTCAGTAACTTTTTACACTAGTTACCAGAGGAGATATCTTCCATACAGCCCCTTCTAAGTGTAAATTCTGGGACCTTAACAAAGCTGACAGGAATAACTCGCGTAACTTCTTTTCTAACTTTCCTTGAGTAAATAACTGTCTCTTATGTGGTGATGCTTCTGTCTCTGCAAAACACATAGCAAAAGTAATTCTCACAGGAACAGAAGCATTTACCTGTCCTCCTCAAAGATGACCTCCTCTTCCAATCAATCATTCAACTATTCCTGTTCTGAGGCCATTCAGGCAAAGGATCAGGCATATTGGGCTTGAAAAATTCTCCTTCCACTGATTCCACTCAGCTTTTAGGCCTTAATGTTCATCAACATATATTTCAACCCCATATTTAAATCAAGCATAAAAAATAGTCCTTACACTGGCGTTTCCAAACAAATAGATTTTCCTCACAAATACACTAAAAATTGCAGCAGGGAATTTTTTAGCCCAATTTTTTTTTCATTTACCCTGAAGGAAGTAGAATGTTTTTAGACACCTTTCAGTGGACATAGCAGCTGAAGGAACCATGGAAGGTGAAGTATGCCATGAGGTGGGTGAGGTGACTAAGGTCCTTGGCACACTGAAGAGAGTGAAAAGAGATGTCATTGTCTGTGAGTGGAGATCGATATGTTTCATGTTATGGCAATCCCAATGGTGTTGCATGGATGTTAGGTATGGAAGAAGGCAGATGGTTTGGAAATGAAATCCTTAAGGATGGAAGGGGATGTGAAGAAGGATGATTAAGAAATGATTAGGTTAGAGAGAAGTGTGATATTAAGAAGTGTATGTTTAAGAGAGCTGCAGAGGGTGTGCTACACTGATGGTTTGAACAAAGGGAAAGGATGAGTAGAAACAGGCTGATGAAGAGGGTCTACACGTCAAAAGTGGAAGGGACAAGAATGGGGTAATTAAGGATGAGATGAATAATAAAATGGCTGGGGCCTGAACATGCAGGAGGGTGTGAGGTGTGCATGTGGTAGAGTGAACTGGACTGACGTGGTGTATGGTGTGAATATGCTATCAATGATTCTTTGCATCTCGCATGACTACTAGAGACTGGATGTGGCCAAATGAAGCCATTCTTTATCCATTCCTGGTACTACCTTGCTATATAGGAAACAAGCAGCACCAAGAATAACTGTTTAACTGCCTCATTTGCACACATCCACTTTCTACCCAGCTCTAAAGGGTTATTCCTTGGCTTACCTTGACCACTTCACAATCCCTAGTTCATATCACTAAATATACAAATATTCACTGATCAAAGCAAATGGCGAAATAAATATTTACCTGTAGTATGGAGTTGAATGGCAGGGCATCAGAAAAAGTATATCTGATTTACTGCGTATATTAATATCATTTTGTAATATATTCACTGTGTCAAGTGGCCCTCGCTGATGGACCAGACCTAGGTACAACACAGCAATAAGGTTGGGTAACACCAGGAAGATGCAAACGCTTGCACTTCTGAAATTGAAACATTGTAAACAGTTACCAGGAGAATGTAAAATTTTGTGAAATTTTCGGTTTATGTTTAAATATAAATGGGATTTCTTTTATCATAATGTACTGATGTTATGAAATATCCAAGCAAGACATCCAATAATCACAAAACATTAGGACCTAAATTTTATAGTCTTAGATAAGTCATGTTCTGAGAATTATCTGATATGAAAATGGTTTAAAATGACATTCCAAAGTCTTATTTTTGTGTTTACCTTTCTATGAAACCAAAACATAACATATCTGTTGTCGTATATAGGACTATCTTTTCACCAACCCCAAGCCTTTCCTCCCTTCTGATTTCCAATGTACTCCATCTTAACCTTCAGCACTGTTTTGCTTAAAAGCAAAACATCCATGTTTCTCATCAAGCACAATACCCATCCTTCCTTTCTTTTCACCTTGGTTACAACCATGCAAATTCAGACACTAACCCTATGGAAAAATCTTCACTTGGCTCTTTCATTTATCAGACCTGTGAGTTCAAGGCTGGTGTAGGTTAGAATGAAGTAGACTTATGCACATGCTCCAGAAAGCAAGAGAAGTAAAAAGAAAGAAATACATTTTGGAGGGAGCTGAAAGGGTCATCTGGCAGTTTTGATGCAATGGGTAGTATCTTGATGCAAGGGGATCTGAACGTAAGGGTGGGTGATGTGGCAACTGAGGGTATAACTGGGCGGCAAGGGCTATCTGGTGCATATGAAAATGTGGAAAAGCTTGTCAAGCTGTGTGTTGAGAGAGGAATGGTGATTGGGAATACACGGTAAAAAAAAAGAGAGAAAAAAGCGCATTAATAAGTAAATGTGGATGAGAGGTTGAATATTATTGGGAGTTAAGTGGTAATATGCTTACAGAGGAATAGTAAGGCCAGGTTGTTGGATGTGAATGTGCTAAACGAGGAGTCATGTTGAATGTCAGATCATCTTTTCGTGAGAGGAGTAAGAAAGTTGTTTGTGTACTAGGAGTTACAATCCTGGAAAATGTAGGTATACGTGCATTCAATATAAAAGAATATTCTAAATGTTGATGAATGAACATTATGAATGGGTAAAGGAGCTGTGGCAGTGGCAGTATCATAATCAATGAGGTTAGGCGGTGCTGCTACTGCGAAAAGTGAAAAAGCTCAAAATTGGAGAAACTTGTCAAGTTTCTGTAACTCAAGGAATCCAAGTCTCATTCCACCTTCTCATGGTTACCTTGTTAATGCACCCCTTAGGGTGAAACTAAAGGGGGAAGTGTTGCCCAATTCCATCAGGGCAATACTTTTAAATTTAGACAAAACACTTGAGCTGTGCTGTGACTGTTTAGTTTTTTGATAATTCTGCAGCCTCGGGAAACATTGCGCTGGATTTGCCCTCTGCCACTGACCTGCCAAGGGTGAGGCACTAAAGGATACGATGCGGCACTGGAGTCTACCAGTTATGCTGAGGAGTAAAAGAGACGAGCGATTGAGGGTGATGCCCTTGAATGTAAATGGGATGACCGGTGAAAGTGAAAGGAAGAAGCTTCTGGAGAAGTTTAAAAGTTGTAGCTTGGTAGTGCTAGGATTGGGAACCCATACCCTTGGGCAGCGTGTTTGGGGTAAAAATGGAAACGATAAATACAAATTAAGGGAGGGCATGGAAGGAGGAGTGGCACAGATGGAAATAAGAGAAATTTAGCAGGGAAGAGGGAAAAAAGGATGTAAAATTCTGCTATCGCCAAGAATGTGGTAGTGTTACAGAGCACTGATGGAATGGATAAAAAATAATGTGGGTGAAAGGAAAGACTGGAAATGTGAAGTATGCATGGGTATGCGTATATGTGCCTGTGAATGTGAAGCCTGTATAGATAGATAGACATTGCAACTGTGAGTCCTTCATAAGGTTTATTAATGAAAGACAAAATTAGCGTCCATGCTTTTCTCTGAATTTGCTTTAGTTTTTCTTCATCTCTGATCAAGTTCAATGAAAAGAACTCAACAACATACCAACCAAGGTCAGGGTATGAATAGGGTGCTGCTGATATGACTACTGGCAGACTCCTGAAAAACACCAGAAAATGGCAACTGAACTTGGGAGAGTCTGTGAAAGAAGGACTTTGAGAGTGAATGTGAATTAAATGATGTGTGCAGGAGGATACAGGATGGTCTGACAGTAACTTTGAAAGAGAAAGGCCTGGAGGAAGTGAAATGCTTTAGGTATCTGGGAGTGGACTTTGTAGCAGATGGAACCAGTGGGGCTGAACTGAGACACAAAGTGGGGGAAGGGACAAAGGTCCTGAGTGAATTAAGAGGTGTGTGGAAAAAGAAGCCAGGATCTGTTACAGCTGAGAATGATATACCTGAAGGTATATAATTCTTGACAGTGTTGTATGGATGTGAGTCTTGTGCCCTGATGCAAGAGAATGAAAAAGGGCAGAAAAGTTGAGAATGAAATGTCTGAGGAAAGCAGGTATGTAAGTCAGAGATAAGGTGTGGTAGCAGGCACAGTATGACTGAAATGGTTCACATGTGTGGAGAGGATAAGTAAAGTATGACTGATGTGGTGAGAGGGAAGACAAAGTGGAGACCAAGAAGATGGAAGAATGGAGTGAAAGGAAATTTGAGTTACTGAGGCCTGAACATTCAGGGAAAGGAAAAGCATGCATGCAATAAAATCACTTGAATCAAGGTGGGGGATTAATATGAGCTTCTCAGACATTTGTAGACCTGACACATGAAAAAGTTATGGGAGGAGGGAAAAATGAAAGAATAAACGGTAGTCTATGATTTCAGTATACAAGGAACAGAGGCACCATAACTGCCAATCCCTGTGAGGCTGGTCATCATACAGAAACTATGGAAACAGCCTGTTACAAGCTGGAGGCATAAGTCTTATGGGCTTGGGTACTTGCTAACAGCTCAAGAAAGTAGTGGCTAAAATAGGACATGCAGAACTAAGAGAGAGAGAAGCAATATTATTGTGGAAAGAAATGGAAAGCTGAAGAGCAGTTAACAGGAGAGTTAATAGGGTACAAAAAGCCTTTTAATTTCTCTCTAATCAAAAGTAAGTTGGAAGAAGGGCTACCTCAGATATGAAAGCAGTATTTCAAAAGCTATGAATGAGATTCCTGTAGATAAGAAATGGGGGGTTAAAAGAAAAATAACCTTAGTGTCAAATTAAATCATATCACAAATTTACCTACCAAGTTAAAGAGTGACTATCTATCTATCTATATCTCTGATGCCTGTTCCAACTGGAATTCCCTCAAGAGGGTAGCCATGGCAATATAGTTTCCATAACTAGTGAACTCCAGTGCTGCTTCTCAGCCTTTAGAGCCTCACCCTGAACATGTCACCGGCAGAAGGCAACTCTTGCACAGCTGATAGTAACAACAGGATCATACTAAATACACTTGCAAAACCCACCATTAAACTCTCATATTTAAGGACATAGCCAGAAAATTTCAATAGGTCCCTGAGATAAAAACATATTGTAAAATGAAAGATACATATTCTAGTCATCAATTAATCAGAAATATCAAGAAATAATAAAAAAAAATCTAGTGTATAAACCATATTTGTTGCTGTAGAGACATTTAAATATGATGCACTCAACTTATCACAATCTTTTTTGACACTGCTGATGCTACCATCTTCATCTCTTCCCTACCATCACCAGTGGATCACAGAAATGTGAAGAGAAATTTACCCAGTGCTAACGGGTCAACATCAGCCAAATTATCATTATCATTCATTAGTACCTTGAAGACTGTCACTTGTCCTGATTTAGAATGTCAGGGATATAACATCCTCCATCTTGTTAGTCTAAGGGTAACTAACATTCAAGGATTCATTCCTGGTACAATCTGCAGTTGCTTGTGATGCAGTACATAATGATAAATCATGCCTTCCAATTTATATGATGTAGGGAAAAGGCAACCTATACAAATACGGCTTAGACTCCTGACCACTGGGCACAGTACAACCCCATCATGTTAAATGGGTTACTGACATACTAAGATTTTTTCCACTGCTAATTATAGTTGCCTGTGACATTAGACACCCCTGTATACCAATAAAGTGAGCCTTCCAATCTAAATGAGGGCAGGAAGGGGAAACTAGTACAAATAAAACTAGATTTCTGCCATCATACAAGTACAGGAAGAGTCCCCTAAGGGTTGATGGTAAAATTCAATCTCTTCTATCTCAACACAATTCAGTCTAAGTTGTTAATGGCAGAAAATACATGGGTTTAATGGGATGGAAATGTGCATCTTCAGCTTATTTCGCTTACATTCAGAAATTCTCATTCTCATGACTGACTTTCTAATCCTGACTCATGAGCTTAGTATATGTGTAAGCTTCATTACATGAGATAAGTGCTTGCTAAGCCTCAATCTAATCTTTGGGTTCCTTAAGCACCAGAGGAGCCTTGAAAATGACAGACTTTCTTTCAGAAACCATCAATAGATTAACTTTCACTTCAGTTACAGGAAAGAAACCTCAAGAAGATAGAAATATTTAACCGTCTGCAAAATGAAACCAAATGACTGACCTTATATGATAACATATGAAATCTCAAAGATCTCTATCTTCTGTGTAACAACAATAGTCGGATGAACATTGAGTATACTCATTTTTGTAACTTACAGTACACAACAGGTATGTAACTGAAGTTGTTTGACTGCCACTCACTCCTCATTCACTAAAATTAAGTACAAACTGACAGCTAGATCATCTTAGGATGTACCTTCCAGAATAATCATAAGATGAATTTAAGCACAATTTTAATTAGTAATCAAGCATCACACTATACTCTTTTGAATACCATGCACTCACACCTTACGTGCTCTCTGTTCAAGAGACAAAACGTCTCATGTTAAAAAGCAAGTATCTACCTATCTATTCAACATGAATACGAAAAAAATTTCCAAAATTTAGCTGTTATATAAAACAAGCCTTTATTTTCCATACACTGCACAGAAATAATATATGTGAACCAGTGAAAATCTAAGATATGATAATATGTTGGGAAAACAAAATGAACTCACTTCAGATATGAATCTTCTCTCATGATATGGTATACCATACATCATTAAGCATGTCTGCCCACTCAAGTCTCTTACATATATGAAGCAATGCCTAATAGCAGAGAGGCCTTTTTTCCATTATGGGTTAAAGAGGGTTAATGGAGAGCAAATGTGAATCTGCACACCATTTTACTAATACCAAACTCCAGATCCAAACAAGTCCATCTTAAAAATGCTTACAAAAACTGAAGGCACTTTAGACGAGGCACAAAATGATCTCACCTATATCTTGTGGAATGATCTTTCTTTTTGGAGTATGAAGCTAGCACAAAGGCAATATAGTCTCCAGCAATACAAAGGCAAAGGGGCAGGACTGGCAGAAGGAATCTAAACTCCTTGTGACCTAAGCAACTGAAAAGATCAACACCATTCATTAGTAAATTTGTCATGATTCTGTAAAAGGATTTTTCAAACAAATTACAGAGAATAGGGTGGCATCCAGAATCAAAGTGCCAAACTGAAGGTTTACTTTGAAGCCCCTTTGGCAGTGCCAAAATAAAATAAACATGTAATGCATGAAATGAAAAAAATGAATAATGTAATATCTAAAATGAAATAACAACATATATCTGAATATCTTACTTATTGAAAAAAATGGATTTTGAAAAGACATGTGATAAAACTTATCAGAAAGGTCTCTAGGAAGCTCAGACCCCCTACAGTGTGCACAGATTTCTGAATGCCATCAGCTTCAGCAAATGAAGTTGTGCCTGTGTACGTCTATCTCTATCTATCTTTATCTCTGACGACTGTTCCAATTAGAACTCTCTCAAAGGGGTGGCCATGGCAACAAAGTCTCCATAATTACAGAACTCCAGTGCTGCTTCTTAGCCTGTAGTGCCTCACCCTTAACAGGCCACTGACAGGGGCAAGTCTAGCACAGTGACTGCAGAGGCTCCTACCTAATATTCCTAATTACTTCTCCCTAATGCTCCTACCTACTACTTCTACTTAATGTTACTACCTAATGCTCATGCCTAAATCTTCCTACCTACTTCCACCTTACCTGTCATGTACAATGCACTGAATACAGAGGCCCCTATCCATATCTAAGCCCCAAAAACCTTTTCATGGTTTCCCATGACCGTTTCATTTGCCCTGGTTTGGCCAACTGATGGCACATCGCCCTATTGCTACATCACTCCACTTAGCTCTGTCCCATGCACCCTCATTTAAGTTTTTCATTCCAACCTTCCATCTTGTCCTCGGTCTCCCCTTCTTGTTTCCTCTGCTTCTAACATGTATATCCTCTTAGTCAATGTCTCCTCACTCATCCCCTCCACATGTTCAAACCATTTCACCACACACTGCTCAACAATGCTTACAACCACATCTCTCACTCAAGTATCATTCCTGAATTGATCAATCCTCCTTTCAAAACATATTGTTTTTAGACACATTATTTCAAATACATCAATCCTCTTCTGTAATTTTGCATTTAGGGCCCATGTCTTACATCCAAACAGCTATTTCATCAAACATATCCATCTTTGCTCTTATAGACATTGATCTCTTTTTCCACACACTCCTCAATACATCTAGGACCTTTGCCACTTCCCCCACCCTATGGTTTATTTTAGCTCCCACAGTTCCACACACTATCCACTCCCAGGCATCAAAATCACTCCACTTCCTCCAGGTTCATGGTGAACTTATTCAAACCATCTTGTCTCTCTCCACTACTAAATCAGTACCTTATTCACTCCACCACTCAAAGTCCTCCTTTGACAAACTTTCCCGAACTTAAGATACTTATGCAGTTTCTCATTCAAGTCTGCTGCCTGAGCCATGTTGTTTGCGAACAGTAACTGACTCAAAACTACCCCTATCCAAAACCCTTGCTATTACCTTTTACCACCACACATATAAATAGACTAATCAGCCACAGTGACATCACACACACTTGATGCAGATCCACTTTTATGTGGAACCAATCAACTTCCTGTCTTCCTATTCATACACATTCCTTTCTCACTGTATAAAAAGTTACTGCTTCTAGTAGCTATCAATTAATAGTGAGATAAAACTGTGGCAAAACATCAGGGCTGTCTATGAACATGGTTGTTCAATGTTTTCATGGATGGGGATACCATGCATGATAGAGAGGTAGGGTGATTGATGTACAGCTGAACTAAGGCAGATAAGGCTGAACACTACCACAATTATTGTGCATAAATGATGCTGTTCCATTAAGAGAATCAAAATTATTGAACATGAATTTATTGTACATCTATGTCCACAAAGTAGTGAAATAGCACTGCCTTTTAAATCAACTCACTATGCAGATCACACACATCAAGATATTAATTGTTGAAAGTGCAAAGACCTATTTACCTTCTTAACGTCTCATTTTGAAATCTATGATCTACATAACTTTTATCTATCTATCCATCTATATCTCTGACACCTGCTCTCAAATGAAACTCCCTCAAGGGAGTGGCCACCAGAATAGTCTCTATAACTAGTGAACTCTAGTGCTGCTTCTTACCTTTTATTGCCTCACTCTTTACAGGACACTAACAGAGAGTAACTCTGTTGCAGTGTTTGCAAATGTTCCTACTGATTGCTTCTACCTAATGCTCCTGCCTTATGTTCCAACCTACTGCACCTACTGATTCTACCTAGTGTTTCTAACTAATGCACCTGCTTAAATATTCCTACCTCCTACTTCTATCTGCTGCCCCTAACATTTTGCTAGAGCATAGTGCTCACTGAGAAAAAAAGTAGAGTTATAAAGAATGAGCTGTGTGAGTTAAGTGTTGTCAGGTCTTATCTGCGTCAAGGAAAAATGGTATGTTTGTGGGTAGAATACCAGTAGTCCATGCATGGGTGAGGCAGAAAGAAAAGACAGCTACCTAGGTCAGAGGAGTGCAACTCGACATCGAATGAAGTGCTGGCTCAAACCCTTCCGATAAGTAGGCCAGTACTACCAGTAACATTCCTCCCTGGTCATTGGCTGCCTACCAACTACTACCTTTTATAACCTCATTTTCAAATCTAACCATCTTAAGTACCTGAAAACAGTAAATTAACTCAACTTGCAATGAGAAGTATGTATAAATCAAATGTTAATAAATGTTACCTACCTGTAAACAATGACAGACCATATACAAACACACAATAATTCCTTGTGTCTAGTTGGGTAACATACAGCAGCCAGCACAAAAGGAATGAGATGTGTGGTAAGTGTTGCTGGCATACCTTGGGTCAGATACCAATGCCAAGGAAGAGTACCATAGTGAGCAGCCAGACCTGATAGTACATTGAAGTGGGCAAACCTCCATGGTACAACGACAAGACGACCAAAATACCAAGTATCTAGTCCTACAGTGAAGGTACCCACAACAACTCTGAAATTTACAGTAATCAATATAAGTCAATGTATCATAAATGAAACCAGATTAGTATACAATACCAATATATATAACATGATGTGAGATGAGTTGCTGACATAATTACACCATAATATTCTTAGTTTATCGTGTGTATATCCAGTTTAATCAAGACAGTTTTCACATCATAATGACTAGTTACCTAAAACTACCTTCACTACACCATCAATGAAAACACCATAACAATTACTGAGTACATTTCATGGTGTAACTTGATCAAAAAACACAGTCCCACCTAACTCTTAAGCTATGATTTAATCTCTTAATATAGGTATACATTCCTGATAAGTAGTTTCCAAATTCAATCATTTCTTTCTTTGCTTTCAAAGAAGCTGCAGACATTTTCTATATTCCAAAATCCTTCAATTAATAATAGCAATTGCTCCATTACTTACTCCCATTTTAGAAGTGATATCATCTAACATTAAAAATTCTTTAGATTCATTATTGACATAAAGTTCTCATATACAAGCTCAAAAGCTTTTGTTAACTGTCACAACAGTTTACATGGTCAGAAATATGATACAAGGTAATAATGATTTTTTGTGTGCTTCCCAAAGATATAGAAGATATGCAAATAAACAGAGGTTACCTTCAATAGATTTTCTAAAGGCAATCAAAATTACCTTTAAAACTAAGCTGAGGTTCTTAATATAAGTGCTTTTTTGATAAAGTGTGATAAATGGCAAATGGTCAAGCAGAAAAATTAAATATTCAAAGTTGATATGAAAATCAGAAAGGAAGGGTTTACAAAGTAGATGATGATGTGTTGGTGTAATTTGGGTATCAACAAAAAGGTATGACTATTAACTTTAAAAAGGGCGTAAATGAATTTTACAAGTGCAACCAAATACAGATGAACTGATAACATGAGGGAGAATTTCTGGGTGTGCTGTCAAGGGTCTTATCAAATGAACACAAGTCCTTACATAGGCCATGCTTCTAGTAAGGAAACAAATGTGGAAATGAATAGAAAGAGCAGTCTGAAACAGATAGGGTTAGTGAGGTAGAGTGAAACAACAATGGGTAAAAACATGGATAGGTGTTTGGTGTATATAAAAATATTAACTAGTCCAGTAGCTCAGGTACAGGAAGACAGAAAACAATACCAGAAGTTCTCATAAAGAGCTTCAAATGATTCTAGGCATCATTTCAGTATTCCTAAGTCAGAATAATATCAATACCCTGAGTAATGGCTGTCTAAAATCTATCATTCAAGAGTGGGGTGCCCATAAGGAGGAATGAAAAATGGCCACTTGCTATCATTTTTTTAAGAGGTTCTGAATAGGCTACCTATCTGTAAAGAAAGATATACCCAATCATGTATTACTGTCACCTGACTGAGAATTCATTTTTACAAGAGGGAAACCCTAGTTATCTTTAACTTAAGCATCATGCCTCACACACCACAGTACTAACATGGCAGACAAGTATTTAAGTAACAACCACATCTTGGAGTGTGTGAGCCACAAATGTTGCAAGCAGAGAGGCAAGAATGGAACAGCTGCTGTGGGCCGTATAGCACATGCTGTTCCAACAATCCACAAATAGCTATTATCACAACATTCTGAAAATAAAAATCCATTAGCATTTCATGTTAATGATTTACAGATCTACAAAATATAATATAATTACAAAAAGCATCCTGAGTCATATGCCATTCCATTTTTCAATAAAAATTTTGATTCTCTAGATTACTATTACATCTCTGTAATCCTTTTTTAAGAATAAGTTGATTCCTGTGATTAAAGTACTGATTCATATTCAAGCATCAACTTTGAAACACACTAGCCTACATGTGCCTCTACACATTACTAATGACTCAGCTGACAATGATGGTTTAAATATTTATCACAGCATTTCTTTTTCTTCATTACAGAATTTCTTAATCTAGGTAAAAAACAGGGTAATTGCTATCTCTTCACATTATACATAATTATCACACATGACAAATGATGCTTCAAGTTCCTAATTGAGATATGTTGGACTAAAGTATAACAGTGCCTCATTGATGATGCAGCAAATCTCTAGATGGATACATAAACCCCCAAAAAGATAGCTAACATGTACAGAAAAAATACATTACTTAATCTCCATAATGTCATCCATTCCTAAACTCAAAGTGGGGTGGCATGAAGATATTCTCCAAATAATGCATGAACTGAACATCTCTTTACCCTCACAGCAGAAAAGCATTAAACATGGGATGAAGAATATTACCTATGAAACATGAGATGAGGTTAGAATCTACTTGCACCAAAAGTAAAAATAGCGTGTGAAACATACAACACTACTTGGTATATGTGTAAAAGCAGGAGAGCAGAATAAAGGAAGCATAAAAAGGAAAAGTAGGTAGGAAAATGATAAGAGATGGATGGGAAATCTTCTATATTCAATAGCCTATCATGTTTTAATAAGAACATTTGTAAAGAGCTATTATTTACACTTTTATCTTTTATCACGTTTCTTCAATACAAAAACAATATGCCTTCCCTTCAGTGCTCTCCTTCATGTTCTATCTTTCCACTTCAATAAAATCTATGGCATGCATAAGATAGAAAATAACCTTAGAATTAAAAAAATTGGCCCCTTGATGGTACCACTTCAAAGAAATATGATTCAATCATTATCCATATTGTATACCTTTCTGTCTCCTCCAAGGGTAGTAGCACAATGCAATTGACAAAAGAGCCATCTCTGCACAAGAAGTTAAAGTTCTTGGAGCACAGTACTCCAGGAACCAAGCTGAGACCAGGCAGATGGTGGTCCACCTTGCAGATGCCTTTGAGTACAACATCACAGATAACTTCCAAATGTGATAATCACCTACAGCAAAGACTAGGGCATGAAAAACTCTTGGCACATGGATCTGTAAATATAATGAAAACCTATGATAATCATACTAGAGTATGATCCTAAACTCAAGTCACAAGATGCTAAAAGATAAAAGACACCAATGAAATTTGACTGAAAAATATATACTGCTGGTGCTGAAAAATTTACATTTTTATTATTATCTGCAATGTGAATGTTAAGCTGCTACAGTAAGAAAGAGACTTTCATAACATTTCATCACCTTAATTCACCACCTTTTGCAAACAAAATTACACTTGAAATGAAAAAACTTAACACTTATCCTTAAATTCGTTTAGAATCCCATAACAGGAATCTAAGGCCTAGAAGTCATCTTTAGTTCTCTTACTATGTAATGGAGTATCTATATACTGTATTTTCAAAAATTTCTGAAGTTGTGATGACCTGCGGTTCTTTGGTACAATCATGAAAATATTACATAAGTATAAAAGGCATTACAATCATGATTTCCAATTTGGAAAAAAA
>JAUUEG010629863.1:0-13643 GCA_032361445.1 Panulirus gracilis
TGTGTGTGTGTGTGTGTGCAGTCGCGATTGAGACGGTTGGTATTGGCCAGACTCTGGCCACAAGGCAGTAACATAAGCCCCTGGGGAGCTGAAATGACTTTTTCCGACGTTATAAGTTTTGTGGAGGAGGAGGAGGTCCCTCACTCAGCTCCAGGCTCTAGGTTCCCACAGGACAGGAAAACCGAGGGAAAATTATAAGCAGAATTCCCTCAGGAAAAAATATTGGATGAAAAGGAAAATATCATGAGGGAAGGAGTGATGGAGACCAAGGAGACGAGTATATTCTTGTGAAGCCTCGTATTAATTGTCAGTTGTCCCAGTGATGGAACCTTGTACGGGGACCACCATATGTAGTTGTTTGTTGTTCTCGGTCTCGGTTGTATCTAGTTGTAATATTTTCATCCGTAATCTCGGCTACAGCTCCATGTGACCTGAGCCGTGTCTTGAGTGTCGTCAGTTGGAGAGATATTCTCTCTCTCTCTCTCTCTCTCTCTCTCTCTCTCTGAGACGGCACGGGTAACTCAGTGCCCTTGTCAAGACCATCTTTTTAACATTATATATGGATGGTATTGCAGTTGAATTTGATAAGAGAGGGGATGACTTTTCTGTTGACTGGTTGGTAAGGATAATCATTGTATGTATGGATCATAGTGAAATGCCTAATGATTGTCGGAATGCATGCATAGTGCCATTGTACAAAGGCAAATAGGGTAAAGGTGTGTTTAAACTACAGAGGCATAAGACTGTTGGATATTCCTGGAAAATTGTATGGGAGGGTATTGATTGAGAGGGTGAAGGCATGTACACAGTATCAGATTGGTGAGGAGCAGTGCGGTTTCAGAAGTGGTGGAGGGTGTGTGGATCAGGTGTTTTTGTTGAAAAATGTATGTGAGAAATACTTCGAAAAACAGAGGGATTTGTGCGTAGCATTTATGGATCTAGAAAAGGAATATGATAGAGATGCTTTGTGGAAGGACTTAAGCGTATATGGTGTGGGAGGTAAGCTGCTGGAAGCAGTGAAAATTTTTTATCAAGGATGTAAGGCATGTGTACGAGTAAGAGGTGTGGAGAGTGATTAGTTCCCAGTGAAGGTCGGTCTCCGGCAGGGGTGTATGATGTCCCCATGGTTGTCTAATTTTTTATGATTAGGGCGGTAAATGCAAGAGTTTTGGAGAGAGGAGCGAGTATAGTCTGTTGGAGATGACAGGGCCTGGGTAGTAATGTTCTCCGATGATACAACACTGGTGGCTGATTCGGATGAGAAACTGCAGAAGTTGGTGACTTGAGTTTGGAAAAGTATGTGAAAGAAGAAAGTTGAGAGTAAATGTGAATAAAAGCAAGGTTATTAGGTTCAGCAGGGTTGAAGGACAAGTTAGTTGGGATGTATGTTTGAGTGGAGAAAAATTGAAGGAAGTGAAGTGTTTTAGATATCTGGGAGTGGACTTGCCAACGAATGGAATCATGGAAGCGTAAATGAATCCCAGGATGGGGGAGGGGGCGAAGGTTCTGGTAACAATGAAGAATGTGTGGAGCGAGAGAACGTTATCTAGGAGAGCAAATATGGTTTTGTTTGAAGAAATTGTAATTCCAAGAATATCATATAGTTACGATGCCTGGACTATGAGGATTGTGCGATGGAGGGTGGATATGTTGGAAATGAAATATCTGACAACTATATATGGTGTGAGGTGGTTTGATTGAGTAAATAATGAGAAGTTAAGAGAAACGTGTGGAAATATGAAGAGTGTGGTTGAGAAAGCAGGAGAAGGTGTTTTGAAATGGTTTGGACACATGAAGAGAGAATGAGTGAGGAAATGCCGACAAAGTGGATATAGTTATCAGAAGTGGAGGGAGGAAGGAGACCCGGGAGTGAGTCCCAAACTGGGGGTGGAAAAATGAAGTAAAAAACGATTTGGATCGATCAGGGCCTAAACATGCAGGAAGATGAAAAGTGTGCACGAAATGGAATGAACTGGGACCATGTGGGTCATTTTGTCTTCCATTCACTGAACCAGGGTATGTGAAACGTCTTGGGTAAACCATGGAACGGTACGTGGGGCTTGGATGTCGATGGAGTGCTGTGGTTTCGGTGCATTACACATAACATCTAGAGAATGAGTACGAGCGTATATAGCCTTTCTTTGTCTCTTTCTTGGTGGTACCTCGATGAGGCATGATACGGTGTGGGAGAAGAGAAGAGTATCTGGTTTCCTTCTTGCATTTGTATTGTGTCCTGAGAGTAGGGTGACATCGAAAATGAATGAAGGTCAGCAAGTATGAGTATGCAACTGTATATATAAATATATGTGTGTATTTATTTGTATCTAAATGCTTATGTATATATGTATGCATATGTATATGTACGTGCATATGCACATATATGTTTATACATGTGTATGTGAGTGAATGTGTCTTCTTTTATTCCATGGCGCTACCTCGCTAACGCGTGAAATGTCGATCAAGTATGGAAAAGAATTAACTAACAATTTTCAGTACACACGATGCTTATTGCTCTGTTCTGTTAAATGAGATATAGTAACGCAGCATCAGTTTATGAAAGAGATGAGTGGAGATCATTGTTTGGTTATAGATCAAATCAATTCTTGGTCATGATGTATTATCTAATTGCATTCATGGTATTTGTACCGTGTGTGTTATCGTTAATTCCAGGTTTACGTCTGTTGTTGTTGTTTTGCTTAGGGAAACTATCAAGGGTAGTACTTTTATATCAGCTTTATATTCTTTTTCTCACATCTGAGGAAACTGTAGATTAACTAATGCAATAGCTACTATGATGTAGTCTTTCTGAACACCACCAACCATGAGATCATCCCAGGCATCAGCCTTTCAGTTTATCATTGTAAGCAACAGAAGTAAAGGAAACTGAATATAGCAAGTCCCAGGACGCTCAAGTTAAGCGATAAGGACGTTTCCATCTACCATCGTTCCTCAGGCTTTGCCTTACATGTTCTACTTTCCACGAGCTTTACTTCCCAAGAGCCAAAATGAATAGATATCATCGTTCAAGGGACTTCTCTGGAAAATCTTGCAAGTAGCAGCAACCCTTTAACATTCATCCCTTATCCCATCAGTCTGTCGAAGTCAGGTGAACTGTATATACGTATATATCCCTTAAATGTCGCCTACTTACCATAGAATACATTATACAGTTGTTGCCCAGCTTCTAAAGAAATTAAAGTAATGTTAGAAGATCTATAACTCTAAGTAGGAAAGAGTTAGTCCTTATGTAAAGGATATACCTAGGACATATCCTGGCTCAAAATCTAAAGAAAATGACACACATGACCAAGAAACTAAATATGGATGTCTTTGGTGTCCTCCAGAAGGCAAAGCCATATATTTTAGATCTCACCTCTAAAAAATCTGATGCACCACAGGAGAGGCAAGTGTTCTACAGTAAATCCTTTTAGTTTTCACCTTGTTATACTCTTGCAATGCATTATCTTTGCTATGGCTGCCTCTTCTTTGTTACCTTCTTTCTCCCAGCAACCCTCCCAGGCATTGACCGCAGAGTGCATCCCTCGTTACAGCTGACTCAACAACTGTGGGAAACTTCGTGTGACCTGGAAGGATACCTCATAAGAGAATCTTATCAGGTATCTTACACACAAAATTTTATTCTTTGATGTAAAATTTCTCTTTTTGCATTCTTCTTTGTAATCTTACTTTTCTTTGTCTATTACACGTGATTTCCATATATGAACTACTTTTTTCTTTCGAGCGAAACAATTCTCTTTTCAAATTCTTTGCGAATTTTGATTTCCATTTTCTGACCTTCTAACCTCGCCAGTTTAAGTCATTTTCAATCAAGCTCAACAACTTTATTTTCCATTCCTCCTCGTCTACTAATTTTCCACTGACTCCTCGGCTTGCTTCCTCATGTGTCCCTCTCGTAAAAGAGTAAACTGTACCAAATATACTCTACTATCTCATCACTCTTCTTTTGCCCAACCTTCCCATACGTACCACAAAATTTCTTTAATCTTACATTTACTGCAACACTTGTTTCATATATCTTTTCTTCTCACCGTCTTCAAAGCTCCTATATCATCTCCCAATTTCCTCTCCCGTCACATACAGTTCTTATCACATCTTTCTGCCCCTGCCCGCCCCATCCTTCACAACAGAGAACTCACCACTGCAGTAGAAGTGTTCCTGGGTCTGACGGTGTGTGCCAGCAGCTGCTAGTGTCTGCAGGATGGGCCGTTCCCCGAGGTAATTCTATACCGCCGATGCAGTAGCTGTCTGAGGGTAGCATAAAATTTTTTCATCTTTTTTTGTTTGATGTCTCCACTTGAATTTTCTTTTTCTTGCAGCATTCTGAGGAAAGTCTTCTCCGAAATTCTAAAAAAGTAGTTCAGGCTTTGGAAGACAAGATGAATGGCACGAAATATCATCCCAAAATTTGTTGGCATTAAGGACTTTGAGACCATTTATTGGGATATGCTACATATTATGACTAACTAAAGGAGTAATCCATAATGGTTTACTTTCTAACTGATACCCATACACAATGAATAAGATCATTAAATGATGGAAAAGTAGATAGAATGGTTAAAGAAATACAGAGAATGGACGATAGAGATGAGATAGATAAATGGATAGACAAGAAGAGAGAAATGAAGGAAGATAAAGTTTGTACAGATCTAACAGTTAATCATTCTTACAACTGAGTAGCAATTGAATACAAATAGTAACAGACCTCTAGGTCGTAACGAGGCTGTTTGTGACGGTGGAGGAGATCAGACAGTCATTGGTTAATGTGGCAGGAGTAAAAAGACTAACACTTTTTCAAAAAGGAAAACCTGTAAACTTACTGTATAGCTAAGGAGATGCAATTAGTGTTAGTCGTGGATTTGAAGTAAAATATTTAATAGGTCTTTGCTCAAACGTATTTGTGGCACTGGTTTCAACTTCTCTAATTAGTAAAAATTTCCAGATGTTTACAATTTTGTTGTAGAAAAGTACTACACCTCATTTGAGGTAAAACGTTTGGCCACGCATTTTTGTCATCCATTACTACGGGAAAAAAGAAAAGAAAAATATCAGGCGAATCTATAGTTCAGCAGCTCGTAAGATTGACATTATCGTGATCAGATCGAATTCTTTTTAATACTTGCACTGAATCACCTCTTAACCTTCTCTTTTTAACCTAAATCAGTTACTTTTTTATTCAGCTAGCACACGATTTGTTTCTTATCTTGTTAGCTCGCCCGTGTACTCCCTCCAATGAGTCTCTTTCCTCATGAAGGACGACCAAAACTGGACACAGTAAAAGTAAATGATCATATGAGGATACACCAGCGAGTTATTAAGAGTGAGAAAAATATCCTGAGATTTAAGCTGAAAAATGCTATGTATGAATCGAAGAGTTTTGTTTGACTTTACTATTGCTTCTGTTCACGTTTTACTTAGCATTTGGTCATTGGAGATTATCACATCCAAGTCCTTTTCCCAATTTACTTTTGTAGCTCAACACAATTCATGTATCTTTATTTACGTTTGAGGCTCCAGTCACTAGAAGAGTCCATATCAAGGCTTGGCTTTAACTGAAATACAAGAGAGGTTAATGAATGCGAAAAAGAAAAGTAAACTATTTACGAATTTTGGAGTTATAGCTGTTTACAGTTATAGTTTTTATTTTATTTTTACTACCGTTATGTAAAACTTATCAATGCTGAAATTTTTGTGCTACCTAATAGCCCAGTCAATAAGTCTGTCTGTCAGTCTGAAGATGCTGACGTTCATTTTCAGTTATAGATTTATTTCTTAAAATACTATAGTTCAGAAATTCAGACTGATTCCTGCAGCAAACCTCTTGTTACATCTAATCATCCAGGGGTTTGATCATAGATCACTACTCTTTGTTGTCGGCCAGGCAGCCAATTTCTAGATCATTTAAGTACCACCTAATCTATACCATGAGACTAAATTTTGAAAATCTAAAAAGATGATAATAAAAGCTTTACTCTCATTATACATGCCGATTATTTCATTAAGAAATAAAGCAAATTTGTCGAACATGAGTTATTTCGTCGAAAAATATGTCAAGAATTGTTTGAGTGGCGGCCCTTTGAATAGTGTACAGTTATATCTCAAATGATGGTTTCCCTTAGCATATCAAACAATGATTGAATGATATTTTCTGGAAAGTGATTCATTAGCTTATCTGAATATTGGTGTTACACTGGCAAATTGCCATTCCTCTGAAACATTTTCTGAAAAGAGTAGGCAAAGGCTAAACTACTTCATATTTTGCCTCTTTCAGTGTCCACTGGTAATACTTACCTTGGCCAACTATTGTATTCACTCTCATTCCATTCAGCGCTGATAGTATATGTTTATCTTTTGTTAAATTTTGTCTCTTTGTGTTTCACATTTGTTACTTTTTTAACAGAAAACACTTCTTTATGTCATTGATCCACTACTCCACCACCAGCTTTGTTTAGAAACAAGACCGTCTTATACGCATTGGCACATATGTTCCCTCCACTACTTTGAAATTAATTTGAAGCTTTTCCATAGTACGCCACATTGTTTTCATAAAATATATCATCCCAGGTTTGTCTGTCATGAGCAGTGCAACGACCATTGACGTCCACGTCTTTAATTGGAATTTTCTCACGACTTTCATGCTGGCCAGCATTATCGGTTATGCTGAAATTTGCATCAAAGTGATTTGTTGATGATCACTCGCACCACACGTTTGTCTCACTTCAGCTACATAAACAAGATCCTTATTTGTAGCTGAAACTGTTTTCTTATGTTCTCAACGCTAGTAGGTTTCTCAGCTAGATATATTAAGGCACTGTCAGTCAAACTTAGGTAGAGTTCACTCCCCTTGATACTGGTTAAGGAGTCTCCTCACTTAAGTACCGGTCATCACAGATTTCTGACAATTGATCATAAAGTCTTTCATTTACCTTTGTTGTATATGTAGGGTGCCTGTAAGCTAGTCCTGTCGTTATTCTTTACTGAAGTATTGCTTCAATTTCAATGAATATGGAGTAATTGTCATTAACAGCTACAACAGTATTTCAGTGCGGGATTAGGATTAGATTTAATGAGGAGCAAGAACCTCCGCCTTCTTGATTTTTCCTGTCACTGTTAAACAAGTGTACCAAGGAATCACATATTTGGCGAGGAAATCTCTATGTATAAATAATATCTAACTAAAATTCTGAAATGACAATCATATCGAAATTTTCTTTCAAAGCAGTGTTTTATGACCAAATTGTTTTTCCGAACACCCCGTACAATAGCATAAGATACTCATATATATGACTGAGACTTTTCGTCGTTGTATGTATAGAATTTGTATCAAATTAAATGATTTTCTCCTGCGACTTATAAACACCAGTGGAATCAGTTTCCTGGGTCACGTTTTTGGAATGTGCGTTTATTATGTGTGTGTGTGTGTGTGTGTGTGTGTGTGTGTGTGTGTTCAGCATTAGGAAAGGAAAGCCCGGCGCTGACCATGTATTGACATGTCCCACCTCTTTCCCGGCCCCCACTTAGGAATTTGCCTGTACCTGCCCTAGCTTGCCTTTCCTCCTGCTTGCCTAGGTCTCATCTGGGGGCAATTGACAGATCCTAGCATATCCCCCTACCTCTTCCCTATCCTAGACTGTCTGAATTATGGCCTCTACGTGGACACTTATCGACCTGTCTTGTTCTATTTTCCTTTCTCCGATCCCGCCAAACGTGCTCCTTATAAGCCTGGTCTCACTTACCCAGGGCCTCTACATGCTAGCCATGTCCCTTAACTTGAATCTCTCTTTTCAATTTCCGGTCTCCTAAGTACTTAACTGATCAACTTTCATTGAAAAAAGCCTAACAGTTCCGTCTCCTAAGGCAGGTTTTCCCTATTCCATTCAAACAGAGACCGTCCTTAGCATACAAAGTTCCTATCATGAATAGAATAATCCAATAAATCTACATAAAACATTCTTTCTTCCTCCCTACAGAGAGCCTCAACTTTGCTGCTACTCCCAATCCCTCTGCGGAGGGTAGAAGAGTTGACGTGAAGCATAGGAAGCAATCCCGTTCCAACTGATCTCTTACGGCTCTCTTCTAGCAAACATGAGATCTCTATATTTTGCTACAATTTCTTCCGACCTGCCACTAGCTATATTGTTAATACTCACCTTAACTACAGACGCTGTCTTCCCTGGAATGATTGAGACTATGCATTTGAACGTTTCTAGAATATCCTTCATTTACAACCAGGAATGCACAAATTTATCCTCACTATTCCATCAATACAGAACTACTGGTTCTGATCCCTAGGAAGGAGGACCTTAACCAAAATCATACTAAGATCATCCTGTACTTCATCTTGTAGTACGCTAAACCTATGTTGAGTCAGAGTCTCCCTGGTCTGAGATTCCGATATCCTACAAGTCTTGTAGTTCAAGTTGTATATTATCATCGGTACAGATATGAGGAATGATCTCCAGACTGAAAACACATTTGTAGAATGCCTGTCATTTTTCGACCAAACTAAATCTTATTCAAAACACCAATATATTCCAGGGCATGTAAGTGGTTTCTGGCACTATTGTGTAGTTGCCACAAATGTTCTACTTTTCAACAGCCATTTCATCTCTCTAGGGGACAGTGAAATCAAATCCTTTCTGTGTCATTGATTCTCCTGGTATCACCTCTCTTCAACTATCTCTCTTCGTATGTCACTATGTTGCTGTTTTCTCTCTTGCTGTAGCACGGGCATCACACTGACCACTGTTCTCGTGAGTTGTATGGATTTGACTCCGTCCCCAAGGCTTGAACCCAAGGTACGCGCCTCGCTGTTGCATATTCATAACTACCATAGAAATAAAACATCAACAGATCAATTGGTGTTAATGAGACTGCGATAGTGGAAGAGATCAGTAAACTCATAGATTAACATAGTAAGGTAAAAAATAATGCAAATATTTGAAATTGATATAACCTATACACTTTTCATAAAACTATAGAGACGCATATAATGTCAGTTGTGGATCTGAAGAGATATAGTTATCAATTCCATTCTTAAACCTATCTATGGATCTGCTTTCAACCATTCTAAGTAGTAAATCATTGCTTATGTTAACAAACCTGTTATAGAAAAGGTACTGGCCTCGTTTGTCTATGAGAGTGTCTCCATGACTGTGAGTAAACAAGATGAATCTATCAGTAAGAAGCCAATTAGATCGAGATTATCGAAGACTTTGATCATTTTGAATGTCAGTATAAGAAGATTTAAACAAATTGGGAAGAAATGTATGATTATCACTAAAAGGGAGAACTGAAAGATTCTTGGTATTATGGGTAAGTAATGGGTTTAACTCTATAAAATGATTTCTTTGCCAACTTCAGGGATTTCGCAATGAAAGATCTAGGATATTTCAACTTGGATCCTATCGAATATATCTTCTGAAACTTATTATCAATAGATACCGGACTGCATATGAATAATGCAGAAAAGAACATCCACTGGAATGATGATAATTTACCTCTATCATGTTCGTCTGTAGCCTGAGTCAGTCGAGTGGCAAGTTCCGTATGTGTCTGTGTCAGGCAACACAGTCGTCTCTTTCTTGTGTCTGGGGTTAGTCAGATGTGATTCATTCTTCCTGTGGATTTTATATTACTTGTTGTGCTGAGAAAAAGTCTCTGATATGACTGGCAAATTCTAGATATTTAGTATTTTATTTCTAGTTTTCATAGTTCATATCCTGGGAAGGTACGTCTCAGAGGTACTGATGTGTGTGTGTGTGTGTGTGTGTGTGTGTGTGTGTGTGTGTGTGTGTGTGTGTGTGTGTGTGTGTGTGTGTGTGTGTTTGTGCGTGTGTGTGTGTGTGTGTGTGTGTGTGTGTGTGTGTGTGTGAGTGTGTGTGTTTGTGTGTGTGTGTGTGCTTGTGTGCACGCCTAGATATCTTGGCTTTTCTTTAATGTCTGAGGTGCCATTCGCACTACAATACTATCTATGTTCCAGTTTGCAATTATTAAATGAAAGTCAACAACACAATGTAGGAATCAATGAACCCTATCCTGAAACACATTATCAGTTTACTTAAAATCCCCATTATGATTATGGTATGAGGATGGTTGTATTGATCAAACGTGATGGAAGATAAAGTGAAATTCAAAATCCTTTCAAAGGATGTTCTTTTCTTCAGAGGCATCCTGTTACAACATTTTAACAATATTCAGTGTAATGCCTCTTGATGAATGAGAAAACGAAAATTTCATGGTCTAATTGAAAAACATGGACAATATTCGTTCAACCTACACAAAATATTCGTACGATAATTTATAATATAAAGGTAAATGCCAGTTTTGTAATATCACACGAGAGCAGAGATCGGCAGTGTATCATATATGACGTTATCCCTTCATCATGTTGGAGCATCTTAGAAATGAATACACTGAATTCAAACAGCATCAAACAATTGGCTCCTAGCGAGGCTGTTTGTGATGGTAGAAGAAAACAGAAATTCATGGCTAAATGTGGTAGGAGCAGAAAGACACGTCTTCTTTCTAAAGAGGAGGATCTCTAAACTGATCGTATAGCTAATGAGGTGCAAATACTGTCAGTTGTGAATTTGGAGCGAAATATTTATCAGTGTTTTCATGGTACAACGTTCATCTACTCTAATTAGCAAATTGTTCCATTCGTTAACAATCCTGTTGAAGAAAAAATACTTCGACTCATTCGAGGTGAAACGTTTGTCCAAGAGTATTCATCCATTACTACGACTGACATCCGACGAATCTATCTTTAATTAGTTCGATAGTCTGAGATTATCAAAGCCTTTATTGATTCTGAATACCTGCATAGATCCACCTCTTAATATTTTTCTTTTCTAAGCTGGATACATTTAATTCCTATAGTCGGCTCTCATAGGGTTTGCTATTCAGGCCGGGATTCTCTTGGTAGCAGTCCTTCTTACTCTCTCAATTCTGTCTACGTCTTTCCTTAAGTAAGGTGACCTAAACTGAATACAATGTTCAAGATAGGACGCAATAGTGAGTTGTAAGGAGTAAGGATACTGTCCCAAGACTTAAATTTGAAAGTCTTTCCTATGCATCCAAGAATATTATTTGCCATCATTATTTCGTCTGTGTATTGTTTACTTGGCTATAGGTCACCACAGAGTATTACAACCAAGTCTTTCTCTCGCTGACCTTTTGAAGCTCAACATCGTCATATTACAGCTTCCTGTTTCATTATTGCTACCGATATGTAAAACTTTACACTTATCAACATTAAGATTTATTTGTCACCTCTTAGCCCAGTCCATCATTTTTTTTGTCAGTCTGAAGCTGCAGACGTTCAGCTTCTGTTGTAGATATATTTCCCACCTTAGTATCATTTGTGAATGTAGAGATTTTACAGTGAAGCCCATTATCAATATCGATGATATATATTAGAAAGGGAACCGGTCCCAAGACTGGTCCCTGTTGCACATCATTTGTTACATCTTAATCATTCAGAGACTTGACCATTAATCACTACAACTTGATTATGGCCAGTCAGCCAATTTCCTAACCATCGAAGCACATCCGCCTCCACCTTTAACCGGGACAGTCAGCGTTGTCAATCCTCTCTTTCCGTAAGATGTAAAACTAAGGTGGAGCGGGAGACGACTGGGACCGGCGTGTGACGGAATAACAAGGTAACAAGGTAATGAAGGAAGGAGTGGACATGGGTGAGAGAAAAGTTCGCTGATAGTCGACACTTATATACAACGCAAGTATTGAAATAAGCAGGACTAAGCAAAAATGCTTCGAGTGATGTTAATTGCAAATTAGGACGATATTCGCAGCTTGTGCTGGATTATTCTACAATAATACAACTCCCCCTCCCCCTAATTAGCACACAGGCACACGTTAGTGGATCACGTCCTTCCCTCCATCCACAGAAGCAAATGTCACTAACTAGAGCGTGATCTTTACATTTGCTGGGTTTGTCGACCTTTGTAGTAGGTAAATAATGCATTTGAATATTCATTTAACTGTTTTGTTCTGAATATAATCACCAAGGAAGCTGTCAAACAGTTTTGATCAGAATGAATATGAAAAAGGAATATTTTGCAGCAGGTCAACTGTTTCACGTAATGTTTCACATAAGTATATGATGTTTGCCCTAGGATGGTGGTGTGCATAGTGTCTGGGGAAGTGGTGGGGTCAACACCAAACTGGGTGCGCTGATATGTCGTGGTTAGTAAGTAATTTTTGTGATGAGAATATAGATAGTATATTTTGGTGGTGTTTCGTTTGGATAAAGTAATAACAAGTTATCACATCCTCTCCGCTGTGCCATGTAGAAATATAGCCTGTGGTCCTCGTTAGCTTTGGTAATACTTAGATTTTGAAAATATTTGCCGTTGCACGTTAAGAATCGTGATTTATACGAGCTCATCTGATGATTTTGATTAAATGTTGAGTTTCAGATTGTAGATTAGTATCGCGTACGACAAATTTAATAAAATGCTAAAATGGGTATGAATAACAAAACGTCGGCTGCCCAGATAATGGATATTGTGTCATTTTCTCATTCATCATCAAAATACTGTCACTAGATTGAATATGATGACGTTGGGTAAATCCGGCGAGTAATTTCAAAGTTCATCTCCGACGCGAAATAATATAAGAAGTTCCTTGTAAACTTATCGATTAAGGTGTGCATATGTGAATATAACATCAATGAGAAATGTATAGCCACGTATGAACACTCATCCATACAAGGTGCAGTCATATATGCTGCAGGATTTTTAGCAGAAAACTATAGATAGTTATTCGGTAAAGTTATATGGAATATATATTGAATGTGAATCCTTTTTTTATTTCATTATATCTAATAGCCGTCTCCCGCGTTAGCGAGGTAGCGCAAGGAAACAGACGAGGAATGGCCCACCCCACCCATATACGCTTGTGTATACATAAAAGCCCACACACGCATATATATATATACGTATACATTTCAATGCATACTTGCATATACATACACACACATATACATATGTAAACATGTACATATTCATACTTGCTGCCTTCTTCCATTCTCGTCGCCACCCCGCCATACATGAAGTAGCATTCCCCCTCCAGCGAAGCAGCGCTAGGAAAAGACAACAAAGGCCAAATTTGTTCACATTCAGTTTCTAGCTGTCATGTGTAATGCTCCGAAACCACAGCTCCCTTTCCACATCCAGGCCCCACTAAACTTTCCATGATTTACCCCAGACGCTTCAGATGCCCTGGTTCAATCCACTGACAGCACGTCGATCTCGGTATACCACATCGTTCCAATTCACCCTATTCCTTGCACACCTTTCACCCTCCTGTATGTTCAGGCCCCGATCACTTAAAATCATTTTCACTCCATCCTTCCACCTCCAATTTGATCTCCCGCTTCTCCTTGTTCCCTCCACCTCTGATATATATATCCTCTTTATCAATCTTTTCTCATTCATTCTCTCAATGTGTCCAAACTATTTCAACACACCTTCTGCTCTCTCAGCCACACTCTTTTTACAACCACACATCTCTCTTACTCTTTCATTATTTACTCGATCAAACCACCTCGCACCACATATTATCATCAAACATTTAATTTCCAACACACACACACACAC
>JAUUEG010630973.1:0-13643 GCA_032361445.1 Panulirus gracilis
GCCCATTCTCACACATACGTGTATACACAAACTAATGACACGTTCACACATGCATACTGATGCGACATTTACATTCTTACAAGCGAAAGACGAGCCTTTTATATGGACATGCTGCAAATTCTGAATGCTAAAATGTAACAGAAGTATGTTTCATGAAAGTTGAATGTATTACTATTATCATTACTTTCACCTATAGTTGGTAAAACGTGAATAACTTTACCAGAAGCTACTAAGACGTGCATAGCACAATGCTCTCCAAGGGCGGCCCTGTATATCGGGTCTGGTTGAGTTATAGGGAAAGTTTAAAGGCCTTACGTTTGTCCACCGAGGACGAAAGATGAGTAATTGGGGAGAGGGTGACCTGATCACAAGCTTTAAGGTCTCGACTAGTTTGATGACCAGCTGAACAGTTCTTTGAAAGATGCAAAGATAGAACAACATTAACCTGAGCAAGAAACTGGTCAGAACATAAATAAAGAAGTATATCTATAGTATAATAGTAGATGAATGGAATTTACTGAGGAACGAAATGATAAATGTGTTTCTAGGGAACCTTCATTACGATATCACTGGAATCTATAATTTTTATTTTCCTGGCCACCGTAAAAAATCCATAGTGTTTTTGTTACAGATAAGGAATTGGACTCATTATAATGAATGCTGCAGTTGAGACAATATTCCTCATTCTGCCAGGAAAAATCTTTGTGGTTGATAAAGTAGTACACCGTTTGAACAGTTTTTCAAAATTATTTTACATGCTAAGCTTTTCTTATCAATTTTAGGTTTTACAACCATTAATTATTCAGTTTCGTATTCGAATTGTTTCAACTATAAATATTTCGATAGTAGATTTTTGTTTAAATCTACCACAAAGTCAATGAAAGGTAAATATTGATGTGTTCGTAGTCGTTGTCGTGTCATATGGAAGTCCCAGCTGTGGATCCTGGGTGGAAGAAGAAACGTTGCCAATTTAGTAATTATATCTATTAGTCATGGCGGAAGAAGCGGCTGACCTGGACATTTCTGACCTAGAACCACAAGAGCCTAGCCTGAAGAATATTGTTGAGCAAACTACGCTAAAATGGGTGTTTGTTGGAGGCAAAGGTGGAGTGGGGAAAACAACGTCAAGGTAAGGTTGATTATTAACGTGTTTGGAAGGCCTGGCTTAGGATAGATAGAATGAGTGGGACTTTCGAAACATTGGTTTGT
Organism: Panulirus gracilis; assembly: GCA_032361445.1. Classification (NCBI taxonomy): domain Eukaryota; kingdom Metazoa; phylum Arthropoda; class Malacostraca; order Decapoda; family Palinuridae; genus Panulirus; species Panulirus gracilis. The sequence goes on from JAUUEG010630973.1 coordinate 1,210, forward strand.
GATATAGTTCTTTTATGTTAAGGTATACTAAGGTATTTACGGATAATAAACAAAAACCTTGTTAACATCACTTACTATTCGCTGGTCATGACTGACACTATGAACACACACTACTGTGAGTACTAATCTCATCTAAACCTCACATTCACTTTGCAGTGATACACGTGTTCAGTGATTTCAAATTAGCTAGTACAAAAGTATTCATTGTTTACAATAACTTCGCCAGGTAAAGGAGGTACATTATGAGATTTTATATTTTATCCTACATTCACACATGGTGAAGATTTGAATCCTAAGCCAAGCATACGATTACATGCTGATTTATTGCCTCCACAAAACACATATGATGACCATGATAGAAACGAGCGAACTTTAACGAAGTCTTATATTCTAAAATGAAAAGTAGCCATAAATTTGCAGCTATTCATCTGATACGGAATATAATATATCTCTTGCTTTGTAGATATACAAACTATCGTAGATTACAAGTCAATGTGAATCACTTGAAGATTTGCTCCCGTCATTTTTTTAGGTTATGTTAAGCTAGGTTTGCAGCCTAACCAAATCTAACCTGACCTAACTTAGCATACAAAAACATTGGGGAGTCAACTCCTCAAGAAAGTCCAAGGATATTTTCATACTTGCCAGTGAACTGGCTTGGTATGTATGTGTGCTGCTGAAGAAGTCATCAAAACCTTATACACACCCAGATACTGGTAGAATAAGGATTTATATTTTCTTTGTCGTACTTCTGCATGCATATATTTGATTTTATAAGAATATTATAACATTTTATGATTTTTTCAAGGTGTTTTTGGCACATACAGTGGTAGCCATTTTTTCAGTTACTACAGTTTAAGAGTGAAAGATCCACTATTGGTGCTTATATAAATTGTTTCAGAGTATGTCTCTGCTAGCATGTATATTCTACCCATTATCTTCAGTAGTACACCAAGGTAACTGTTGAAGGACATTTTTTATGCATCTGGTTCATTGCATATCTTTTCTTCTCTGCATCTAGATATCCTAGATTTAAAAACATTTTGATTTCAGAAATAAATTTAGTTATCCAGTGAACCTTTTCCCATTTGCCTCACTCAGGCACATTTACTATTTTTTGTTCAAAATAATTGTTTCCACACATACCACATAGCTCATCATCTTTTCATCATCATTCCTTAATGATATTGTTAAGGGAATATATGGACAATAGTATACTTATGTCATTAATCTTAAATGTTACATTATTATAAACTTAGTGTAACTATCTTAGGATAGATTCCTGAGAGTACAGCATTAAAAAAAATATTAATTCCAATTGCAGCTGTAGTTTGGCAGTGCAGCTTTCAAAAACCAGAGAGTCGGTCTTGATTATCTCTACGGATCCAGCACACAATATCTCTGATGCATTTGACCAAAAATTCTCAAAAGTTCCAACTAAGGTCAAGGGGTTTGAGAATTTGTATGCAATGGTAAGGAGTGATATTTTATGTGCCCAATGATAGAATTCTATGAACGTTGCAAATTGTAGGTATGACTGTTTATTAACAAATAATATTACAAGTACTATATTTTCTTGAAAGGCCTCTTCCCTAGTGTGCAGGCTTTCAGTGGCAATCCCTTTTTTTCTGTTATTCATTCCAGCTTCTGCATTTTCATACTGCAGTTGTTGAGGAATAATATGAAAACATGAACTGTAATATTAGTATTAACATGATATTGTGTAGGAACAGGATAGGACAAAAATTAGGGGAAGAAGAAACTCTAGTAGACTGATGATACAGAACAGGTGTATATATCAGTTTCTTAACTGCAGTATGTGGTAAAGCATTTAATGAGCATCGCTGACATTTAGGGAGTTAGCATGTATTGAAGTTATTATTTCAATGCCATTATTCTTTTTGGACTTATTGTCAGTGTACCTGGGTAGGATATTAACTAGTTCGGAGCCTCTATTTTGATAGGAATGACCAACACTGCAGACAGCATCAGTCACGCAGTCACTTAATTGTTGATACAGAAAATGTTGTTTTCATATTTCCTATTATGTATTTAGCATAAACAAGCAACACACATGGTACTGAAGGAAGAGTAAGGAGTATATGAAGGATTAAACCAAAAGGCTTTTGTATGAATAATGACTAAGACGAAAACACATACTTCTTTGTATGATTTAAGTATTTAGAAATCATAAGAACACAAGGGGTTATTCAATATCTTTAAAGAAATGATATACCATAAACAGATCAGCTAAAGTAAAATACTTCAGTGTTTATATATGATGCTACACATTGATGCACAGTCACAGAGACAGTTAAGCAACATCATCCTCTGAACATGAACTCGGGTGCATCTTTTTATTTTACTCGATGAATTGCAGTCATAAGAAGAAGAAAAATAACAGGACTTTCTAGCATGTACTTTTCACAACAGGGTAGAATAATTTCATCCCTGAAATTTCTTTTCACTGTATGTGTTGCAGCATCAGGTCGTATGATTTCTACCTTACCATTGTTCTATTAAAGTGCCTCTTACTACAGACACATTGAATTACATAAAGTTTTAATCTTTTATCCCACAGGAAATAGATCCAAACATAGGTTATGGGGAACTACCAGATGAATACTTTGAGGGAGCAACGGATGCCATGCGTATGGGACGGGATATTATGCAAGAAGTACTTGGAGCCTTTCCAGGTATTGATGAAGCCATGAGCTATGCAGAAGTTATGAAGTAAGTTGACTTAGTTTTTTATATAGTTACAGCTTGAGAGATTGATGTCCAAAGGAAAAGTCAGTGCAAAAATTTTATGATAAGATTGTGTAAAGAAGGGTTAATGACAGTATTCAGTATCATATTTGGATCAGTACCATTCATCAGAATACGTATTTAAAGGTTGATTTCTGAATTGTTGATTTACAGGCTAGTGCAGGGCATGAACTTCAGTGTGGTGGTGTTTGACACAGCACCAACTGGTCACACACTGCGTCTGCTGTCATTTCCACAAGTGATTGAGAAATCATTGGGCAAACTGCTAAGGCTGAAGAACCAGATCAGTCCTTTTGTAAATCAGGTAGGTTAATGAACTTGATAAAACCATTTTTTCAACCTGCACTACTTATGTAGTATGTTTGCTGTCATCATCTCCCTCATGAGTGTGTTTTTATTCTCAGAGTTGATCAAACTAGAATCTTAGCCAAACCATCCATTCACTATACATTTCTTTGTCAGAGAACTGATGACACCTCTCATAATATTTCTAAAGCATTTCATTCTGGTTTCCTTGCACCAAAATGAAATGTGTGCATGTGTTCAAGATAGAGGGCTGCCTTTAAAGGTACATCCAATGAGGAACGTATGCATTGAGGAAGAGAACATTAAAAGTCAGGGAAGTAAAAGTTGAAGAAATATATACAACTACATTGTGAGAGTGAAGTATGATAAAGTAACAGTTCACAAGGTGAAGCTGTAGGGTTAATACGACAAAAAGATTAACGGTAAGCAATACAGTCACTTTCTCACACAGCACTGCTCTCAGAGGCAGCTTTCAGTATAGTTTGTATATATCAATTAGTTGGTATTAGAATACTTATTCATGTCCATCCAAAATGTTTATAATATGCTGCAGTTCTCACATTTTGCTTATTGATGCACATTCATTCTTTATTTTGTCTTAAATCCCAGTAAACTCCTTCAGCTTGCTCCTTTATTTAATACAAATCCTTGTATCTCTCATACCACAAAGTTATTTTGAAGTGAGGATTGTATTCATTATACAAAAACAAAATGTTTTCAGATCCCTTCTGTATTATCTTTCCAACTTCTTTAGCCTAAATTACCATATCATATATATTTTTACTGAGATAACAATTTCAGGTTGCTGGGCTTCTGGGTATGCAGGAGTTCAATGCTGATGAAGTGTCAGGGAAGCTGGAGAGCATCCTGCCTGTCATTCAGAGAGTCAATGAGCAGTTCAAAAACCCAGTATGTTTGAAATACAATGCTTAAATGTTTTTTTTTTTGACAAAGAAGGATATCTTGCTGCTTTATTCTTACTAGGTTGTCCAGATGGATCCTGTAGTTAAACCAGTTTCAAATGCAATAATTTGGGATCAGATAGTTTCATTTACTTTATTTAGTAGCTTTTCCACCTTGTATTATTACTTTTTAAGATTCAAAACAGAAGATTGAGCTAAGGAGGGACACTTCCTTGAAGGCAAGGTAATTATTTTGTCGATATTTCCTGTCAAGGTGAGAAGTGCAAACAAGTATAAAAGAAAATATATTTTACCTTTCTTTCCTACTTGCCTTATGATCCCTGTCAGTGAGGCTTCTAAAACATTCACAAAGCTGGCTTCATCCACTAGGTGTGGTGATGCATGTATATCTGTATTAGGTAAATATAAGACAGTTGAGCAGTAAGTGTTTAATGTCTGGTTAAAGGACATGCAGGATCTATTCTGTTGACTTGCTTGCTCTTAAAGCATGAGTTAAGTTTTTGCTGTGGGTGAGTAGACATGGGGATAACAGTGCTGTAGTTTTTGTGTTGTCTGGCTGTTGTTATTTAGACTGCAGAGGAGTGTTTTTGAAGAGTTGGATATTATGTTAGAGTGGTCTAGTCTTTCCTTAAATGGTCAGTGATAAAAAAGAATGATTTATCTTGCATCATTAAAACTTTCCTTCAGGGTGCATATATTAGTATCTCAATCAACAGGAGTTTCTCATTGTTTAATTTATCCATGGAGCATTAATGTCATTGTTTATTGCAAACCTCTGTCTCCTCCAGCCCACTTTTTTTTTTCCCTTACCCCATCACATTTTTCCAAATCATATGCCATTAAGTATACTCCATTTTCTTTTTCCAGGACCAAACAACATTTGTGTGTGTATGCATAGCTGAATTTCTGTCTCTGTATGAAACAGAGCGGTTGGTTCAAGAGCTTACTAGGTATGGCATTGATACACATAATATAGTGGTCAATCAGCTTTTGTTCCAAAAACCTGGTGATCAGCCTTGTTCCATGTGCTCTGCTAGGTGCCGCATTCAAGCTAAATATTTGGACCAGGTAAGTACTTAGTGAAATTGGACTGAGAAAATATGAGTTAGAAGTAATTTTAAAAGTGGATGATGCATTTTTATGAGTCAGAGTATGAAATATTTCAGGGTAAACAAAAAATAGCTTCAAATTTAGAATGATTGTGTAGTTATATAGTAATAGAGATGTGCTTTAATTGGAAGATGAGATACCAAAGCACTGATATGCTGTTGAAGTTCCTGAGGAATAGAAAGTTGACATGCAAAAGAAAATAGTAGTTTAGTATTGCTGTTGTTATTATTATTATAATTATGATTTATTAGTTTCTTCAGCCAGCCTTGAACCTAACTTCAAAGCTTTGATCATTTTGGGCTTCAGAGACTTTATCATCTTGGACATTTTAATGGCTTAGACATAGTCCACAAGTGCTTCCTCCAAGATCACACAGATTATTTGGTGAGGTAAGGTGTGGGAATGTTAATGGAAGAGGAGTGCTTTGAAAAAATGCTAATTTGTGAAATTCAGGTTTGACAGGTTGCACATATGTCATATGCTAATGAAGAAGAGAAGGTTAAAGATGATATCTAGAAAAAACTAGAAAGAGTAGGTGAAGATGGAAGAAATGTATCAAGTGAGGATGGGGTAATAAGAACGTAGTTGCTCAAGGTAGCAGTCAGATACCATGAATACAAATAGAATTGCAACTATAGCATTTATTTAAAAGTAGAAGTTTCATATGTATCTTTTTATTCCAGATTGCTGATTTATATGAAGATTTCCATGTCACAAAACTCCCTCTCCTTGAACATGAAGTCCGTGGTGTGGAACAGGTTAAAGAATTCTCTGTAAATCTTATAAAGCCCTACACTCCATAAACATTCCAGTGCATGGAATCCTTGGACATCAGAATTATTGTTGCCTTGCTCATTGTGTTTGACATGGATATTAGATGAGTGAAAGTTTATCTCTTTGAGGTCTTGAATCTGTAAAAGTTTGTCATATTGAAGTGATGTTTAGTATGTCCAGATCATCTTACGCAAGTGAAAGTTGAGTGTACTCATAATTGACAAACTCAAAAGTCATTTTGTGTGTTTTGAGACTTTTAGGCATTAAGGTCTGTGTAATTATTGGGTCTATGTGATATATCTTTACAGATTTAATAAGAACTGAAGTGGGTTTACATTTATGCAGATTGTAAATGCACAAGAAGGTGCTGCTTATCCTTCTCATTTTAGAAACAAATCTACCTTAGGAGAAGTTCATCCCTGTTCATAGTTTGTTACTTGAATAGGCTGATTCTCATTGCTAAAAATCAGCAGCAGCAGTGATATATACACATAAAGAGACTCTGCAAACCATGATTATTCCAATTATGCAATGATCGTACATCTCAAGCTGCAGACTTTATAGCTGACCGACATAATTCATGACATTATTATATGGCTAAAGTAGGGTTGTGTTGGGTCATGACTTTAAGTTTAGGGTGGTGCTACTCTAGTCTGAGAAGCCCTACAGTAAATTTGATTTGACTGCTAAGAACTTGAACATTTCTATATCCTTTTGATAAATTGAGGTAGGATTTCTCAGTAACTCAGAAGGTGTTTAGTATGCATGAAACTGGATCGTGGTACCATCAAAGTTTGCAAGTAAAAAGTAAATTTTTCAGTTGAATTCACATCATTAAGATGACTGACTATTTTCTTTTTACTGTATAGGTTATTTTAAACATGTATTTATTCAGAATAGGTACATATATACTAGTTTTCTCAGTTCACCTCTTGAATTACCCTTTTTGTAAGTATATTACCAGTCTCCTTAAAAAGTAACTTTGATGGCTTTGTAAGTGTCCTTCATTCCAAGCACTTTGATTAGTCAGATTATTAATCCATTGTATGTATGGTTTGATGAGGTTAATATGCAGGTTTCCTTAAATTTTTTGTCTACTCATATGGTTCTACAGCCTATATGATAAAGTGTGCCGGAAAATTGCTCAGTATTTTTTGACAAGCTCATGAAATTGCATTTCAATGGAAAAGGTAATGAAAATACTTGTACTGTGTATACTAATAACTGCAGTTTTATTTCTTATTCAGGTACAACAGAATGGATATGTATATTCTTTTACTGTTCAGGTGCAATAGTTTAGTAATGCATTATCAGAGTGCTCACAGCCATAGACAGTAATTTATCAAATATCAAGACATCATCAGTCTAGTTGCAGCTCTTCAAAGTTCTCATTAATTTTCTTTTGAGATATAGCAGTTCACCATGAATCCAAAATATAAACTCACTCAGCAGCCACTTGCATGCTGACACAGCTACCAGTCATAACTGAGAAAGACATCAGCAGCTGATGTTTAATACCATGATGTGGTATAAGCCTACCTAGAAATACATATTATTTTTCTTATACTTTATACTGGAAATCTTATCAATATTGCAATAACAGTGTATTAATTATATACCAGTTATAAAAAAATTGTAGTGATTTGAACACAAAGATTTTTCAGTCCCCTGGAGAGCAGAAAAATTCCTTTCAAGAACCATGGGGAAAAAAGGTTACATAACATGTATTGGCTATGACTTTGACGTGATAAGTACACTTCCATTTATACTATGTTCATGACCCAATAACTTAAAGGCGTTACTTCTGAATCCATGTTCAGTAAATACAAGTAGATGGTCTGTGGTGAGGTAGTTCAAAACAAGCCAATGGGTGCATTTCTGCTTGCATGTGTTATTTATGTAGATTGTTGAAATTATTTTGATGACGAGTGTATTATTACTTTCTATTCTAGATTTCTATATCATTGTGCATTGTTAATCTATGATGTTAGGTTAGAATCATAAGATTTTTCTGTGAAATTTCTGAAAGGCCCCACGAAGGCTACTTGGTGCCTTTCCAGGATGTAAATATAAGGGTTTGAGATGGGGATCTAAATTATGCCAATTTCTAATATGAAATATCTATATGATTGACAGTGCAGAGCAATAATGCCTCATTTTTTTAATGTGGCTTAACCCAATACTCCAGGTATTGCTACTTGATAATAATTGCCAATTAAGTGCTTTGCATTACTTTATCATAAAACATTGATGCATTCTTCATTCACATGAGTTCAGTACAGACCACTTTAGGAAATCTTCAGTCCAAGAAAGGAGATGTACAAGGTTATATGAGTACAAAGCTAGAAATAATTGAAGGCAGGGGCCATAATGGTGTTACAGCACTTAGATATGGTGCTGATCTCTCTTACTGTGGCTCTTAAGCAACTTTCCTAGAACGAAGCCATACCGTGTTAAGTGGAGCCATTGCCACACATGGCATGTGGTTTATCTTCCCAAAATGAAACCATGCCATTTCACATTATTGTGAATTAGTGTGTGTATGTTAAACTCTCTTTCCATCATGATACCATTAATTCAGTTATTTCTCAACATCCATTTTGTGAGACCATAGGGTACACTTTGGATGTTACTCATTTTGATAAATATAAAGAAGGAAAATACTGTATGTGCATCTGTATAGTTGTAGAAATTGAAAATGCACACCATTGATTTTTTCCACTGAATATTGCAACTGTCTTTATTTTTGTAGCCTAAATCTTATGACATAAGGCAGAATAATGAATAGCCTCTCTGTAACCTTGCTGAAAAGCAAATTTTGCTTAAGAAACTGCAACAAAACAATTTCTACAGTGAAAGTGTGATAGTAAAAGATTAGAATGTGATAAATTGTAAGATAAATTTCTTAGTGTTCATTGTCAAGGCAGATAATGAAAGTTAGATGAGTATGATTAGATTATTTAAATGCAGTCTTTTCTTCATCTTATCCAAGGATAAATTCTATAGCATTGATCTTCTATAGCATAATGACTTAAGTTTTTGTAAGGTTTGATATAGTACTGTAAAGATGGAAGCGTATGATGTAAGAACCAACTGATATATTGAATTGAACTAGCTAGTATACTGCCAGTTAAATTCTCCAGTATTTTGTACTACAGACAATATTACATCTTAATCTGATCAGAGAAAAGCACGTAATTGCAGTCTGTCATAGTCTGATTGTTTTATGTATTTTTTTTTCCCGTAATATAGTATCATGGAAAAGTATTTTTTTGGACAGACTTGACTTGTGAAACTTTCAAGACAGTAAATAAATTTGATTGATTTATTTACCTGTTGTTCATTTCCTACGTGATTTCTTTTGATAGTTTTTTCACCAATATCTGCTAGTTGGTCGTGTGATCATAACAAAAGTAATCATAATGTTTTATCCTGCCGTATGACTTTATATATCCCCTAGAATTACACCTTTGCTGCCATTATTAATGTCGAATTTGGTGAAAAAAATTGCTTTGAACACATTGTTCACAATTGTGCTATACTTACCTTACTTGAGCTCCTTATTTTCCAACATAAAATTTCTTGGGATGACAAAGTGTTAATGACTTTACATAAACTTTTCTAGAAGAATGTGAATATTTCCATTATCAAGTCTATAAAGCTTTCATGAACTCCATTATCCTTTTCTAACACAAACTTTGTAGTTTGCATCATGACCATTGTTTCACTTTTTGATACCATATTGTATACTAAAATCATACTGAAACTCATTCATTACCAGTGACTTTTTGCAGTGTAGTGGTTAAAGTTGGTAGGGCCTGCCAAGGTTCAAATCCTAGACGGGAATATTGGCTCAAAGCCAGGCCCATTCATTCATCATCTCCCTAGAGCTGGATAATCAGTAGAGAAGAAAAAGATTTCAAGAGCTCAGAGCCCAAAATTGCAGGAGGGTGTCAAGTGTGCAACAGGATAGATTGAATTGGAGCAATGTGATATATAGAGGATGACATGATATGAATGGACTGAACTAGGAAACATGAAGCAATCAGGGGAAACCACAGATAGATCTATGGGGCATGGTTTTGTGGATACAGAGCTTTGGTTTCATTGCATTATACATGACTGTTAGAGAGTGTATGTGAATGAATGAATGAATGTCTGTTCTTAGAGTTATCTAAACACAGGAAAAAGCAAACATGTATGAACAAAATTTGTACATATCTTTCTTACTTGATTGCCATTTCCCACGTGAGATATTGCCAGGAAGAGATAAAGAAAAGCCAATCCACTTGCATCCATTTTCTAGCTGTCATTTGTAATCTACAGAAACCATAGCCCTCCATCCACAACCAGGCCCCACTGACCCCTCCTTGGTTCATCTCCGACATTTCACATGCCCTGCTTTATTCCACTGACCCCAGTATACCACACCATTCCAAATCATCCTATCCAGTGCACGCTGGGGCCTAAACTTGCAGGAGAGTTAAAGGCACACAAGGGATAGAGTAAACTGGAGGAGAGTAAGAGGGAGGGGAAAACCAAGGAGATACAAGTATGGAATTAAAAAAGTTTTCGGTTATTGGTTCCTCAACATTTAGGGAGATAAGGAGTGTAAGGGATAGAATATACTAGTCGACGTGGTATATTGGGGGCGACGTGCGGTATCAGTGAGCTGAACCAGGGCACATGAGGAGGTCAGGGTCAATGGGGCTAATCTATGGATTTTAGGTTCTTGTTGTATCATAAAAGTACACAACAGCAGAGGCGTCAAGAGCCAGCAAGGGCCCCAAGTGAGGCCTGGCGATGCTCTTTGGGTCCCTTTCTCTTTTTACCCTTTTTTTTAAGAACTTCGTATGAAAAATATGGCCTAAATTAGGTCCAACTATTAAATACTAAATATGCATATAGTGTATCATGTAAGGATGGCTAACTTAAAAGGGGAGGGGGTTGCCTTAACAGAACATTTAAAGTAGGATTAAGAGATAGTTGAAAAAGAAGAGGAACTTGGATCCTGGCCCATCAACTCAACCCGGCCAAGGAGCAGCGACCCCATAGCCTCACATCTTACAGGGCCTGTAAGAGTGAATGCATGCAAACAAAAAAAATACTCCAGATACATCTGTATTATTATATCAGAAAATAGAGAGGACGTACGGTATCATAGCATTAAACGGTCAATTTCAACTTTTATCGTCTTCGACTCGTTTTTCAGGCTAAGCTGTTGCTATGCAGACGCCATTAAGCTCGAGACTGACATTGAAATTTGGTCTTTCGTACAATTTCGGCTCCTCTTGGCTTACAGAAGATTCCTCTTTATCGGCATCATTACTGCCTTCTTTTTCTCAATTATGTTCTTTTTGTTTCCTATCCAGTCATAAATAATAAAAAATATAAAGTTAAAAGTTTGCTGAAGGTCACATTCTAATCTGCAGTAAGCAGTGTACCTCTGGTGCAAGACTACTTAAGATTAGATTAAGATACAAAACTTTCGGGCCGACCGATATAGACTGCATACAGCCAACAGCAATTGCATTTGCTCATCCAGTGCAATGTCTCTTAGAGACAGAAAGCACGACGTACTCCCTGCTTCACACTAATACGATTATGTTATTCTTCTAATGATACGAGTGTTAAGCCCAAAATTTTTGCCGAGATATTGTGGTGCAATATAGACCTACGACAGTCCTTTGGTATGTATATAATCTTGTACGATAAGTGAATATGGTAATGCACACATACCTCCACGGCGCCAGATTGAAAAAAAAAAGGTGAAAAGTCGCTTTAAATCGCTAAAATAAAACGATTGGTACTCAACAACTGTTTTACATCATTACACGTGCAGTTTATTTGGTTTCTACGTGTATAATCACACTACGTATTCACAATAAGTAGTATTCATAAAGTCACGAAATCTATATATTGTTAAATCCGGAGTTCAGACTCCATACTCGGGTAAGAAAAAAAAAGTATTTTTTGTTCTATTTTGCCCTACAGCGTGCGCCATGATTAAGAACCTTCGGATTTGTTTCGAACCAGCTACAGAATGGGGTGTTCAGTGCCAGCAGTTCAGTAGTCTCGAAGCAGTCTCGATCCTTGGCTGGTCAAAGCCAATTCTCGTCATTCTGACGCACGTGTTGTCTCTGGCAAACATATTTTAAGTGTTCCGTGTGTTCAGTGAGTTTAAAGTAAGTTACAGTTGGATGTACAGTCTCTAAGGAGTTTCGCTGGTATTTATTGTGTGTTGGATCATGATGTGGTGGTGATGAGAACTTTATTTACTATCAAACTAATGAATTGGCAGTGGTGTTTGGATATAAGTGACATGATGGCCAGAGATACCTGGCTTTACCACCTGATCAGTGTTTTGGTGTCTTATGTGTTCTTCCTTGTGATGTTAGAAATAGGGTCTGTAATTAGTTACTCTTTGTGTTCTGGATAAGAATGAACTTTTACCATTACTTTTCAGTATTTAGCAACACATGTTGAGTGGACATTGTTTCGTAGCGTACAAATTTGCATTGATTTGCCATCGGTGAGGTAAAGAGTATTCTT
>JAUUEG010633187.1:0-13629 GCA_032361445.1 Panulirus gracilis
CACTTCGTCACCTGGTCACACTTCGTCACCTGGTCACACTTCGTCACCTGGTCACACTTCGTCACCTGGTCACACTTTTATCATTTTGTCACACCTTTATCACCCGGTCACATTTTTATTACCCAGTCACACTTTTATTACCTGGTCACACTTATTACCTTGTCACACTTCTATTACTTGGTCACATTTTTATTACCTGGTCACACTTTATTACCTGTTCATATTTTTATTACCTTGTCGCATTTTTATTACTTGGTCACCCTTTTATCACTTGGATATAGTTTTATCATCTGGTCACAGTTTTACCACCTGGTCACACTTCCATAGCCTGGTGGCAGTTTTACTACCTGGTCACAGGTTCCCCTGGAGGCCACATGTTGCACTAGTCTGACATAATAACAATGTAACCTAAAGTCTGACTTTTACCACTGGGTCATCATCTCACTAGAGGGGTCACACCTCTGCTAGCTGGGTCACAGATTTCCCATTAAGCCACGGTTTGTTCAGTGTGGGGTCACTATCTTTCCTCGGGTCACATTTGTGACTGGCTGGGTGTTTCACCATTTGGTCACAGTTTTACCTCAGGGTCACGTTTATGACACTGGTTGGCTGCTGTTTCACCATTCGCTGGGTCTGATGTTACAATGCATTCCCGCCCTAAATCCTTGACGTGAAGCATTCGTTGGTAAGGCCAATGGAGAGTCCAGAAATAATCCACATTAGGAGATGATATGATATACTGGTTGCAGAGATTATGGGTAAATATGGTTATATATTGAAGGAAGAGGAAGGCTGTTAATAGTTGTGTGTGTTTTTGCAGTCCCTGCGTATTCACGTCTTTTTTTCTTTTTCCTGCGTCAGATGTTAACTAGCTGTATAAACCTGAATACTTTATAAGGATTTTTTTTTTTTCATTGCCGTGGGAGTTACATAGAAACAGGCATTTGGCACGGATAGTACTATTATTGGAAAGGGAGAAGAGTAAGTGGTAAGTGTATGGTGGAGTGAGAGAGACTGGGTGAGTGAATATAAGAGGTGGAGAGAGATACAGTAAGAAAGGCTTTCCTTAGACGTCCTAGTAAATAGAGTGCAACACTTTGATGGGCTTATAGCTACTTTATTTACGTCCTGGATTCAAGGATTTAATTCTATACTACTTGAATTCGAATCTCGGCTGCACGAGCTCGAAATCTGGGTGTGTCAGATCGAATTCCAGCCACACGCGACATCAAATCATGGACAACCGGGGTCAACATTTTCGTACCAACCTGTACGACTGACGAGAGTCTGAGATGATGAAGTCTTCTCTGTTCCTCTCAGGGAATCGACGGTGAGTGAGCCAAGCCAGCGTGCTCCTCCCAGTAATTGCTATCGTGGGTATCCAGTCTAGTCTCGTCCAACAAGTTTTTGTCATGCTTCTGGTCGGGGTTGAGGTCAGTACTTTCAGGTCGAGGGGAGACATGCAAGTTGTAACTTAACCCCTTAAAGCACGACGGTACGACTCTTTAAGTGACCAGGTAAAAGGCCAGATCATTGTGCCAGACGATCGTGTCATTATGTTGGTGAGTCGTACCGTCGTGCTCAAAGAGTTGATCCAGAAGACCAGACGGCCGGGCATCTGGGGGCAGAGTCGTGGGTCAGCTCTGTGTCGTCTCTTGGCACATGTCGCAAAGGTGGGTGGAACAATATCACCGTTGGAAACGATTGATGTGATTCTTTCGTGTTTACCCTGATCACCTTGTGGCTACATACATTTCTACTGGAGATTCCATACGACTGTTCATGGTCATTACCTATATGTGCTGAGAGTTTGCAGATAACAATGTAACCAGTGAATGTGTTTATTAGGAACTTCAAGTGGTATTGTGGCCACTAATTATATCTATTGGGGTTTTTTTTAGGTAACGCCATGGCCATAGCGGTGTTGGCTATACTGGGTCGGCTGTGCGTCAACATAACGTACAACATAGGTCTGCAGTACGCAGCAGAGGTGCTGCCAACAGTGGTGCGTGGGCAGGGCGTCTCCGCCGTCCACATCGCCGGCTACGTGTCCGCTCTCCTCTCCCCGGTCATCGTGTACATGGTAAGTCTCGTGAAATTAACATAGAAAACGAGAACACTCCGCGGCAGAGTTGGTCTTATGTAACGAGATGTGACTTAGGGGCTGTACCGTAATCCAGTGTGGTGACTAAGTTTCAGTCGTATCACCTTCCATTGCCAGACTTCGTATGTTCTAAGTGACAGGTGTTGTTAGACCTTGTTAAAGGGTTCCTTCATAAAGGTGACTCTACACCTGCCTTTTTTTTTTTTGTCTCGATTTTTTTTGATGCTTCACCGAGATCAGGTCCACTGCTCACAATAAGGCATATCTGGATACCTACTTGAGTTTGACAACTAAAGCTCTGCAACAAACCAATGTTTCTCGATGCCCAGCGGGAGTATCGTTCACACAGGCAGACAAAATCACCTCCATTAACATGCAGATACAGATACAAGACTCAAAATATTAATGATAATCATCATACGCCCGCCAACCTTATATCCGTCACTGAATTTTTTATAAAATGCGAATCATTTGCCTCGAAATGTTAAAGCGCCATTTGGTTATACATTCAATATTTCCTGGTGCTCAGAAGTGCTGAGTGGACTTGCTCGGTGGACATTAGGTTTGTCCAGTGGACATTGGATCTGTCCATATATATCCATTCAGGAAACTAAATCCAAAATGTCTTAAGTTGTAAACTTAATTACATTAAGGATGTTTGAACCAGGGTATCAGCAGAATCTACTTCTCTCAGATTATAATATGATTCATTCATCATGTAGAATATATTTTGCCCATCTGACCTGTCCATCCTCCCGATGGTCTCCTTTAAGGGTACGGTCAGTCCTCTGGCGCCGATGGTAGTGCTGGGGTTGGCGTCGCTGATCGGGGGTTTCGTGGCGCTCCTGCTGCCGGAAACCCTCCACAGGGATCTGCCCCAGACGTTAGCCGACGGCGAGAACTTCGGCAGGGACCAGACTTTCTTCTACTTCCCCTGCATCGCCCAGGAGTAAGTGTTAGTGTGTGTGTGTGTGTGTGTATCTGTGTCAGTGTGCATTTGTGTTTAGCCACATATATGTACAGTATGGAGAGGGAGTTGTGTACTCGTGGAGCCCCATCATTTGATCCATCTCTATGATACGAGTTTTTAAACTTTCGTATTTTGTAAGCATTCACAATTTCACAATTTACTGCATTCATCCACTGTTCATACGCTGCAAAAATACTACTTAACATCTTTTTTAACAAATTTCTTATATAATTTCACATTATGGTCTTTGGTCACCCCATATTCTTCGTGTAGCTCATCTATCTTGATTTTGATACCACCTTTGTTGCTTTCCTCAGGTCCCTCTGAATTAACACTTTGTGCTTCTTTAAGTGTGGTGATCAGTCTTGAGAAATATATCCTAGTTTTGGCCTAATACACTGTATGAACAGTTTGTTGAATATTTCCTTATCTCTGTACTTAAATGCGATTCTGGTAGCTAGAAGACAGCTTGTCTCCTTTACAGTTCTGAAGTGAACTGGCGACAGGCTAAGTACAATGTCGACTCGTAATTTCCTCTCATATTCAGACTCCTGCAGCTTATTTTTGCTGATGTGTCTAATCCTAATGCTAGTTTCTCAAGCCGCAACCATGGGGCAGGCAGGCTTGAATGGGGACCTTACCACACAAGAATTCATTCAGATTCTATTTATCTTTCCTGAGTGAATGAAGATTGCCATGCCCTATCTTTCCTGGGTGACTGAAGCTTGCCATAGCCTATCAGGGATTAGTTTAGTGCTTATGGAAATATGATGTCACTTGACACTTAAAACTGTAAAATTATAAAATATTTAGTCAATATAAACCTTCCTAAGTGGACGGCATGAAGTGTGCGGTCTACTCGACTGCTGATTTTTCTTGCGTAACTAGCGTGTAGGGTATTGATGAACATGACTAAATATCAAACCTAGTGCATAACTAACGTGTAGAGTATTGGTAAACATAACTGAATATCAAACCTAGTGCATAACTAGCGTGTAGAGTATTGTTAAACGTAACTAAATATTAAACTTAGTAAATCTTCAACATGCAAATTATTGATAAACAAATTATTGATAAATTCAAATGATTTCATTATAAGGTGCATTTAGTACTAGGATATAGGAAATGTGCTAATAAGCACTGTGTCAGATGTTTAAGGCCAGGAAAAGCAAGTTGTCATTGTCAGACACATAGACAAGAAATAATAGAAAACAGTGTATTCGTATGTTGTATATTGATTTTCATTTCTCATCATTTCCACCGCTCAACTCCACTGCGTCTTCCTTCCAGCGAACAGTCCGGTCCGCGATTGTCGCTGGGAGAAATAGGGCAGCAGCCTTCCATCACCAGGCACCGACCGCGGCTCCGGGCCTCCCTCCGCGGGGAGACCTACAGGTCCTCACTCATCAGACACGATGGGGAGGTTATCCACATCCCTATGGTTGACTGACTCTACCAGAAAGATCCTCTACGTCCCTGAGGTTGATAGTATGGGGTCCTATGCTTCCTTGTGGTTGACTGACAGTACCAGTAAGGAGGTTCTCTGCCTTCCTTTATGTGGATGTCATCACAAGGAGAGATGTACCTATTGTCCCCATGGTTGGTTGGAACCGCCAGGAGGGAGGTCACTCACACCTCCATAGATGGCTACACCAGCAGCATCCCTTCGGTTGACAGACACCACCAGCAAAGGAGCAGGTCAAGACTATAAGAGTCGAGTGTCACTGGTATTCCAAGACGCCGTTAGATTCAGCGCGCCTGCGCTTAATTTAAGTGAAGCGATAACTCTGAGGAGGGATTAGAATTGTTTTGAAGGATCTGTTAATCTTCAACTTTGTCACCTATTGTACCACTGATGATGATTAAATGGTAAAGTTATTCTATATTGACCGAACTTTTATCGCATAGTTTTTTTTAGGCATATTGTGTACTATGAAATTGCATCTTTAATATAGTCCACCCAAGTGCAGAGAAACGTTAGTGACGGAACCTTGAGTCGGTCAATACAAAATATCTAAGTACTTTACTAACGTTATTTTTTCTTTAGTAATCGATAATTTCATCCATTGAGACGTGCAAATAATCATCTGCTTATAAATACATTGGGGATAACTCTCGTAAGTCTCCACATGACGCGAAAGATATACTGTTAGTCATTAGTGTTACTATACAGACCTCACAACATCACCAAATTTTGTAAAGCTGCGACGCACCAAAGCCCATCCAGTGTTTTTAGTTTGAACCAATTCGAGGCTCTTACGAGGATACGCCACAACGAAGCACGTTTCAATCATTTGATTCATATAAGTGTTCAACTGGTGAAGTATAAAAATATCAAAGTATTATGATAGTGTTTGAAACATAGACGGACATTCTAAGGTAAATTAGACGGACATTCTAAGGTAAATAAAGTATCCCGGGTGATGTGTAATTAATGATTGATAGATGTTAACTTTTTGTGGCAATTGAAAAAGCCTCCAGTCTTGGTTGGTAAGCCAGACTTAACGACTTCGCTGAGTTAGCTGTCCATAATTTGTATGACTATACAATTCCCTTAGATTCCGATTCTAGAACCCATATTGACACAATCGAGGAATAAAACAAAATGCTCGAGAATATAGTGTCATCTTTGCAGTCGATTTTTTTTTAAACTAGGGACGATCACAGTTTATGTAGAAATTTACTTTTCTTTATGGATTGAATTGTTTATGTATACCATTTGATTTAACTGCTATCGACTGTTACATGATTAACAGTACAACCTGAACATTGAAATTACATATTCTTCTCTAGTAATGTAAGGAAAATATTCGGGGAAGTATGGCAACACTGCCGTTAAGCTGGATTGTGCTCTAGTTCCGGTGTCTATTCATGTAATGTAGAATCTATAACTAAGCAAAAAGTAGCGTCAGCCTGGTTATTGCAGTCACTTTATTTTCTGTTAGATGAATGAATAACAGTGATATGAAAAATAAAACTTCTATACATTTATGATTGTTCTGAAAACGTCTGGTAGTTGACACTAAAGTTCAGTATCCTCAGTGAAGTGCGTGGGGAAATGGTCGACAACCCGGGCCGAGGGAAATATTGGGCCAGCGAAGCATAGATCCCTCCCATATCTCGTGTGGAAGACGTGAATTATTGTTATTGTTTGCTCAGTGTAGTGCATCATCAAGTTAGGAGAATAAGGTCTTCACAGAGGTATGTACCGATAATTCTAGTTTGGATAGGCTTTGTATACTTCTGTATTTACTGTGTCTAGGTTGCTTCGTATGTAAGTTAAACGAGTTATACGAACAATAGAAGTTGAATTAAAGCTGGGTTGGCTTGGTTTTAGTCTCAGATTGTCATGTAATTCTTGTCAAAAGCGTTCAAGTTCCATGTAGTAGACTTTCATCGAAATCTTCTGCAGTATCGGATAATGAAGGGTGATAAAAGATAAGAGATCGTAACAAACTATATATATATATGGGTTTCCCGTCTAGTTCTAGAGGGCTGGAAATAACGTTATGAATAATAGCGTTCTTGATTGTTGAATGGAGAGATAGATTGCAGTTGTCGAATTAGGGAGGGTTATGTCCGAGTTTTGTAGAGCACCAAGCTATGAGATTCACCAGCTTTTATATGTTCTTATCATTAATGACTAGATATATCAAAATAGAACTTCATGAAATAGGTTTAGAAGGATTTGAAAATATACGTGATATAAATCACATGATTAAGATTAACTCCATCTCTTTGAGGGGAAAAAATCACTTAAGTCTGGGTTTCAATCATCTTAGTTTTGAATGTTAAACTTCGTGTTGCTATTACTGAACGTTGTTGCTGTTATTACTTTATCTGATATGAATTGTATCTTGGGCATCTAATAAGTGTGTACTATACTTTTAGTGTTCTATAACAATCTGTGTATTGTGGGGGAAATATTTTTTGATATGTCTGAGTGTGGGTGTGATATGTTTATTCGAAATCAAGCGAGCACGACCTCATCTCTCCTGTTGATACTAGGAGGTTAGGCACGCACCTATGTCGGTTTAAAGTTATGTAATGCCAGGTTGGTCCGCTGACTTTAACGTAATAGATATATTATTTTTTTTCCCCATAAAGAGACGCACGACGCAAAGGAACAGGCAGCCATACTAATAACTAAACACCCAACCCAATGACCAGGTAGCCAGATTAATGACCAGGTAATCAGATTAATGAACAGGCAGCTAGATCAATGATCAGACACCCAGACCAATGACCAGGCAGCCAGATCAATGACCAGACTCGCAAACTCTCCTGGTGCGTTCACTGAGCTCTCGGCGGTAATCTGGTGTCTACCGTGAAATTTCGTGTTTTGCGCTGTATGTATAAGTTTTAGGAATAAATACGTCGGCGGCCTTGAAATCGACTCTTCTCCAAACAAGTCTAGATTGGTGTTCCTTGCTAATGATGTCCAATCTGTTATCTTAAATTTTGGCGCTGATTAAAGGTGTATTGGAATGGCCCATGTGCTCAGCCAGTTTTCTCTTTTGAATAAAGGGATTTTCAGGGGATATCTCGCGCACTTTGGCGTTGGCACCCTTTGTGGATGGCTCCGATTCCACCGCGTTCGTTGTTGTTGTAATGTTCACTATTGTTGTTATACTTTCCAATTTGGTGAAATCTGACTTGTAGTCTTCCACTCCTGTTTATTTTTCACTGACGTGGTTAGAGACCAAGGTTTTGGCGTAGTGTGGTTTGTTGTAATCAGGAACGTCGGTGTTGTCTGTTACAGAGAGAGGGTCAGTCTGGCAACCGCAAAGTTTTTTTTTTTTGTGTGTATCTTCGAAGAAAGTTTGCCGTACGGCTTAGGTGTCATCTGGGACGTCAAAACTCACCCCTTTGCTTCTACAAATGTATTAATTTATATTCATCGTGAAGATTTCCTTTTCCTACGCATATAAATGGTATTTGTACAAAAAATGCAATATCCTAACTCACATTACGCACTTGTCGGTCCCTGGTTGCAGTCAGCCTTATGACCTTCTTACGCACATATACGACAACGGGGAGGAGTACGACCGGTTGTTCCCCCCGTATCCCTGCCTCTGGGACTTACAATGGAGCAAATTATAGGATATACGTGATCATACGGAGCGCCTGTCGTATCCCACCAACACTTTATCAGGTACCGTAGCTCATTCGAATGTCAAAACACAGGTGGCCGTATTTTCTCGCTTGTTAACGAAGCACGTGAAAGCGTTGGGCAATAATTATAGCCTCATCTGCCATATTAACACTATCGTAACTATCCTCCATGAATATGATGAGATCCCTGCCAAAGATGACCCTGGCATGAATTCATGTTATCAGAGATAGTAGCAAAAACTCTGTCGGAGTGAAAAAAAAGTTATATTCAGGTCTTTAGACTTGACGAGGCGTCTAAACTTTGACAAAATTACCATGTCTCTGTTTCCTAACTTTTTCCAACCTTTTCACAGTATTCATACATTACGTATCATAAAGGAGTCGACGAATCTCGTGGAGAAGGTTCCTGTTGCATATAGGGTTACGAATTGAGTGTTGGCAGGTCGAATGTTCAGCAGAGGGGCTGGGTTGCGATCCTATGTGTTTCGAATCACTAAACCCATTAGAAAAAATATATAAATGGTACATATTGCTGGAAATAGACAAATGGCATGATTAAAGATTCCTTAATAAGCCACATGTACGAAGCTAGGCTACATTCGTACGCGGATAATTGATGGGGAAACTATTCCGTCAACGTTAGTACATCATAATTGCGTTTACCACAGGTTACTTAAGGGAGGAGTGCAAAAGCGGCGGAGATAGCGTGTGGGTAGAGCAGAGTATCAAAGAGTTCCATCATTGCATAGAAAATGGGTTATTTAAACTTTAAGCCTATCGACTGCCGTCAATGTCGTTACAATATGCAAGACCACAAACACTCGGTAGGACGTTAGATCCTTGATTACATACACAGTTGGTTGGTTTATTTGAGCCTCCTGACTGCCAGGGTCATTACTGCCATAAACATAGAGTTATAAGCAACCCTTGAACACCTTCAGATGTTCAAAAAAACTCGGCATCCATAAACGTTATCACTGCATATATTAAGGCTCTTGTTCATAACCTGGCAACCATAAACGTAGTCAATATGTATATTATGGCTCTTGTTCATAACGTAGTCTGTAGTTTGCAGTTCAAATACCGAGGCGCCGAGGCGCAGACGTGTTGGTGGTCACACGTCGACAGACTGAACGCTGCCATATCATCTACACACTTTTTGTACAATTTACGGCTTTGATTTTGTAAATCAAAAGGATTTAGTTATGAAATCACATCATGGATAAAAACTACGTTGTGGTTGCATTATCCAAGAAGTCGTTGCTAATATTAGCACACCAAACAAAAACTGTCCTGTAGTAGGATAATGAAAAATCCAGGATCAAATGTAATCCCTAATTGGACTATTTATTCTGATTAAATGGGTTCATATGGAGACGGGGGCGCAAATTAGACCCCAGAATCAACTACCTCCGAAGAGGGCCAGCCCAGAATGTTTTATATATTTTCTTTCATCCAGTGGTCGTCTTTTGCTCCTTGAACAAATAAACCAGAATCCGTAAAGTAAATATACATAGAAAAAATATACAGTATAAGATAAATATCCCCTCAGTGCTAAATAAGGTTGATGATCCTTGATGCTGCTGCCATCACCAGCAAATGTCACCAGTGCTTTTTAACGAACACCCTGTCGTTCTTGCGTCTCGCTACTCTTACCAGCGGCGTACGGGAGGAGCAGGGATGATAATGAGAAAGTCCAATCTTTCGTAAGTTTCATCAGGACAGACTGGGGGCTAAAGATGAGATAAAACTTTCTTAGATCATCCCAGGCCACGGTTATTTGGGGATTCCCTAGAACTACTCCCCGTTCCAAATATGTAAAGAAAATTTTGGCTCCAGAGCCATAAAATTACGCCACAGCTCTCGCTATAAGCATATAATCATTGGACCATTCTTTGCGTAATTATAACAACGCTTGTATGGTCTTGCTTATTAACATCCTGCATGAAGACAATGAAAGCTACTTATGCTTGATGTTATTTTGACCTGAATTGTGCAGGCGCGCTACATCCAGTCATAATTCTGACCGGATTCATCAGGACTGACTTGCCCCTCTCGGTAGTCGAGAGCGGCTGACACACGAACAGGGGTAAACGTTAAGGCTTTATCAACAGCACGGAAAGCACATAAGATGAGATAAGAGGCAGAAGCCACGGAATGAGAAATAATAATAATGATAGAAATAATCATAATATCAAGGGCCCGTAGTTAAGTTAGGCATACATCTTGGGGACTCGGCAGTGTAATGTCTGGTTGACGTTTGTCTTCCGCATGCACATCATAATCACCCACGCACCCACCACAGCATATACATGTAAGAGACAAATACATCCTGAACCACATTTAAGAGCCTTAAAAATTACGAATCCTTCTCATGGGCCACCGTCTGTAAACGTCACATTCAGTAATTATCTTTACACTCAACTGATATTACGTAATTAAAGCAAAGACTAAATAATGAAAGCACGTTATTATAAAACATCTAGATTACAAAAAAAAAGGACAGACAGGATGCGCTTTGAATATGCAAATTTAAACAAATGATTTACGTATCACCCGAGACAACACACACTTTAAATCAACATATTTAAACAGCGATTATCACCTGAGACAACACACATTTTAAATTGACATATTGAAACAGCGATTCAACTTGTCTGCACATAAAAATAGCCCTTATGCACGTAGTCAATAATCACGTAACCATTCAGGCCACATTAGCGAGTGGCATAACGGAAGATCAGCTAGCTTTTGAATTATTTGGAAAGCTTTGCATGTGTGAAAAAGCTAAATATATTTCATAAACAAAAGAGAGCAAACTTCATTCCCGACTAGCCTGACTGGATCTCGTCATTAAATGTTCACTACTAGCATAATAATGTTAACGACTGTAGTTTATTATTCATTTGGCTTTCTTAAGTGACGTTATTTATACATAATTCACGGGAACTCGATGTTTTGATTATTACCGGAGCGCACATAACACCGTTATGTCACCCGCCTTTCCTAGCAGCGTCTGTTGCTAGGGTGATATCGACTTTAAAAACACCAAGGGCCATTGCTAGAATTACATGTTATTTTATTACGTATAACGCCACACACCCCCATCTTCTACTAGTCCTTTTACGTTTTATTTACACCACACAAGGTCCCTTTATAACCATGGTCGCACAGTATCACAGTTGGAGCGTATCACGCGGCAACATTTTATCACAGCTCACAGTTAGTTATCAAGCAAACACAAACGATTCTGAGGTTTTCCAGTCGGCTCGTTAAATTGTTCTTAAACTTTACCTACTATTTTTCCCCCCTTTCTCTCTCCTTTGTTTTCAAAATCTGATCTTGTTAACCTTGATCGTCTTGTGTTACATATATTTAGAAATAATGTATAATACATTTATAAGGAAGAATTCAATCTCGGCAATTATCATCGCCACTGCATGAAGGAGCTAAGAATATATTTTATCAAATTGTTACGAAGACGTAAAGCATATTATAAAAAGAGGCAGTGTTTTACAGTGGCACTGCAAATTGCTATCCACATCTTATATAAGCAAGCAAGCACAGCGGTCAGAGTTCCCTGGGATCACTCCACCTCAGTCACACAAACACACACTTTCCTTGCTTTCCCTCTGAAGGTAGACAGATGACGTCGCCTTTAGTTCTTTAGATGTGTTTGCTGTATGAGTTGCTTCAACAATCAGCAATTTTCTTTTTCCCTACGATTTACATTTGTAATTCAAAACAAAATCAAAATACAGAGAGAAACAGTCAAAAGTATTCATGAATTCCTGTACATTGTGGAATGACTTCAACATTTTAGTTACATCACTGTTTTTCGTGGTGGGCAAAGCAAAGTTTTCAGAACAGTAATCAATAAAGATGGAAATCATACTTAAATAAAGCTAAATCCAGTTAGTTCGAGTAGCAGAGCAGGTCAAGGTTAATTTTTTTCCCAATAATATGTAGTCAAAGGAGTCTGGTCATCACAAGCAGTTCTGGTACCTATTGTCCTTTGCTTAACTCTCCTCCGAGGGTACTCCAGCTCTTTCCTGTGGCAAGCCTACGGACTTTATCCTTCAGCACTGTTCATTAAGGCAACCCATAATTCCCTGTGGCAAACGTCTGCCCATTTCCTTTCCTTTCCATGGTTCATCCACCCTATCCAGAGTTACTCTGGGGAGGTCTTCTGTCTTCTGCATCCAAGTCGACCAAGCAACTCCTCGGAGTGGCCGAACTGTGTATATCCAGGATGTCTAACCTCATCGGGAGGCTGCTAAAAGTCAGCAAACAAGCTGGTCAGCGACCCATCCGGATCCGTTGAACAAAGTGACCCTCCGTTGGACTGCCAGAACAATGCGTCAATCTTCATCAAGCACCTCTCCGTGAGGCTTGCCGGAACTATACATCATCCTAGGATGACCATCCATCCAAGTTTTTCTTCGGGTTGCCTCGACTCTGCTGCCGTCTTCTGTCTCCTCTGGGAAAGGAAAATCAGTCAGCTGAGCAAATAGACTGAAAACCCTAGACGCTGCGTCTGTGAAAGCATTAAATGTTACGGGAAAAGATGAATGATGTTTCCACAGAAGTGTGAAGTGGGTGAATATACCACACATGCCTACTTAGTAAATAAGAGGTGTTCATTCTTCAACAAAAGTGAGACATATAAATTTAAAAACGTGGAGATAATTCATGTAGTGAAAAATGTATATATACAAATATTCGTGTTGCTTTGCCAGTGGTGTAAATAATTAACTGTTAACTGAAAAGCTGACGTACAACTTACCCTCGCAACAGGACAAAGCACTGCTGCCCTGATGGGTAATTTATTTTTCATAATTTGTCGTCGTCTTATAGAACTTTCAGCCACGGAGTATCACAAATCAGTTTATATCAAACATGAAAGTAAAATAGAAAAAAACTGCAATATGTAATGAAAAATTCAAGATATAACCGTGATCTTAGGGTCAAAAATGAATATCATTCATACGTCTTTCAGTAATTGTTCTAACCTGAATCTGTTACGACCACGAATGCTGTTAAACTGACTAGGTTTAGATAATGTTAAATTTTCTCCCTTGCAGAATCACCCACGGTTGACAAATCAGTCTCATTATTTCCCCTAGAATTTCAAAATCGAACAATAGGATTTCTTTTATCTTAACCTCGTCAACTCTGGGATATCCTGCATTCATTGCTATCAAGTACTTATTGTCTGAGTAGATATTGTCAGGGATGTCTTATGTGACGTGATTCCCGATCCATATGGGCGAGTTTAATCAACCTGAAGGTCAATTTGGTTGCAAATATCGGAGAGATCATCCCTTGGTATCGCCGTGAGCCAGACCCTCGAAGCTTGAATTCTAACTAAAGTAGACCTGCGTTTCCGTACCTTAGCTAGCTTCTTGCCTCACTCCATTCTGCTTCCTCCTCCTCCGTC
>JAUUEG010634294.1:0-13621 GCA_032361445.1 Panulirus gracilis
GTTTCTCACTCGAATCTGCCACTAGTACTGTATCATCTGCAAACAAGAAATGACTTTCCAGACCCACCCCCACCTCACAAACTGCATGCTGTATGGCAACATGTTATGTGTGACGACGGTGTATGGCAACGTGATATATTTGTGGCCCTGGTGCATGCAACCTGTTATGTTTATGGCACTTGTGTATGACGTTATATTTATGGCAGCGGTGTATGGCATTGTTATAAATGTGGCAGCGGTGTATGGCATAATGCAATATTTGTGGCAACAGTGTATGGCATCAGTTTATATTGTGGCAACGGTGTATGGCAACATTCTATTTGAGGCAACAATCTTTGGTATATGTTATGTTTGTCGGAATAGTGTATGGAAACATGTATGACATGGTATACTTTTGGCAACGGTGTATGGCAACTTGTTATATATGTGGCACCTGTGTCCCTGTTATGTGTGGCAACGGTGTGTGACATCATGTTCTATTTATGGCACTGTATATGGCAATATGTTATGTCTATGCCATCGGTATATGGCAACACTAACTTTGTCATCGTAACACTTATGGCAACGGTGTACGGCATCAAAATCTTCTGAACATCCTTAGAACTTCAAAGCCTAAACTTTGTTAGATTTTTATTTACAAAGTAACCGTAAAGTTTAACAACATAAGATCTATTAACAAAATTAAGGAAAAAAAAGGTCTCATTAGTGTTCTTTCTTTTACATGAAGTGTTGTGTTGCGCGGAAATACATCAGGCTGTCAGTGTATAAACTCCACAAACCTACGGATCAGTGACGTTGATAAAGCTAATATGAAATAAGTGACGATCGCTGGAGGAGGAATATCACATGGGCGTGCCCACCGCTCATAGGAGGAACAAGGTAAGTATCGTTTCCAATCTTCCCTAAATCTTCTCTGAATCCTTCTTATGGCCACTCATACTCCCATCGCAAGATTCTCAGATCGACATTAGTCCTGATTCTGAACTGCACTGCGGCTTCGTACACTCGTAAGAATTTATGACCTTTGCTGCATTAAGTTGAATAATCTTTTGTCTCAGAATTTTTGTTACTCAAAATGTATAAGACGTGATACTGTTATGGGTGTATCAGCTTCAGTGGTATGAACAAAAATAACATGAATCTTGCAATTGGAATATGTATTCCTAGCTCGCTCTACCCATCACATTAATGCTCAAATTTTCTGGGATGAATCATTCATATATGGCCTTTTTCTGACCTGCGTGTGTTGTCGAAAATTAAAAAAAAGTAGAACACGCAGCTTTAGGTCGAGGTCACATGAACCTTTTATTGAGAATATTCGCAAGACTGGAGTTCCCAGCCACCAGGCAGGCAGAATGGACAAGGTCGCTTAACTACTGGACACCTAGTAAACAACGAGCACAAGATAGACACATTTATTTATATTTACATATATATGTATTGAATTAACCCCATTAACCCCTTATATACGATGACGCAAACAGTCTGTTGATTTAACATATTAAATACTCTAAAATTTCCCCTTTAAGAAGACGACCTCAGCATCTGAAAGAAACACAATCGTAGGTTCAGTTCTCCTGGGGATGGGGAGAGGATGTGTGCTTCATAAAAATAAGAATAAAAGAAATACTAGCCGGGAGCAGCAGGAGCATTAGTTGTACCCTGACTCACCAGGTGGTGTTGCAGCGGGAGGGCGGGGCTTAGCGTGCTCAGAACATAAATGCAGACTCCCTGACTCTCCTCCCTAGACGCTCCTCCCCCGATCTAGAACTCCCAAACCCACCGTATGGAACACA
Source organism: Panulirus gracilis (assembly GCA_032361445.1). NCBI lineage: Eukaryota > Metazoa > Arthropoda > Malacostraca > Decapoda > Palinuridae > Panulirus > Panulirus gracilis. The sequence goes on from JAUUEG010634294.1 coordinate 1,797, forward strand.
CATACGTACCGGTATGTGGTCTAAGTATTATCCTCAACACCTGAATATGATGATATTAAAGACTTTTTTTCTTCCTTTCGTTTGATGGATGTAGCTTGACGTCAGTTGAAAGCCATAAATGCCCCGGGATGTTGATAGGCCTGAAGCCCAACCAACTAAAATAAGAGTTATGTTTATAGAGATGTCATGGTAGGTAGAGCTGGCATACTCCTCCACTGTTTGGACTGGCAACACATGTGCTCGATGGGGGTCCAATATGTTTACTGTTCTTTATTCTTTGAACCTGAAACGGGCGTTTTATTATTAGGTGAATCCCTCGCCAAATGTAGAAATATAATTATGAAAAAGAAAAATGAGTCAGGATGAATAACTAGATGTAAGGGAGAGGGACATCATGAGAATAGTAAGTTCCCAGGTCTGAGCGAATGAGGATTAACTGGAGGGAAGGGCTTCAGGGGCTGAGGAATTTTAGGAGGGGTTTGTTAGCGGGTGTAGCAAACGCTTCGCCACTCGTATTCTGTCCACCCACACACCAACTACACTCTCGATGCAAACCAAAATCGCCCGTATTTCCGAGTGTTTCTGAGACGCATAACTAAAGGGGAATTGTAGTAAGAAATGATTATGCATTATTTCCGGTTGATGAAAATAATGATGGTGATATAATCTCCAATCGATGAAAATAAATTGTGCCTGAAGATTATTTCCTCCAAGAAGTCATATTTACACAATCGAGCTGTTCCCGCCTTTCTCATTCTGTCTCTGTCGACCATCACTCACAAAAATTGCTCTACGTTTTGAAGGGACTTATAACGTTCTTGGTTATTGAGGAATATTCTTAGCTCAGTGGTAGGGAGTTAGCCAGTTCTTCAGTTCGTGTTCGAATCTCATCACCATGGATAGAGAACTATTTTATGAAATTTCACAATACTTTATGTTTTGTTATTGTGGAAATGACATCCACTTATTACACTGTAATGATTAAATCCATATTCGTTATGGGATTCTCATGAAATCCGAAATTACCTCACGAATATAACATAAAGAAAGTCGCCTGACATTTGCACGGGCATCTAATAAACATTGCCTAGCCGGACGAACGGTCGTGTAGTGCGAGGTTACGCCGCCGGGTGCCGGTTGCGTTGCGTTTCCCATCGGTTTATCTTGCTAACAATACCTGGTCATGGTTGAGTGTGCACAGGAGCTGGCTGCGTCGCCTGGGTCACTTGATCTTACTTAGTTCCTTTGTTTATCGTTCTTAAATGATCTGTAATCAGTTGAAACACGAGTCAAACATATGACCTATGGACACTGGAAACATTATCGCCAAATATCGTTCGGAATGTAACCTGTGATTGATTGAAACAGCATGACCAAACGACATTCGACATATTGCTTGTAATTAGTTCAAACATCACGGGACGTATGACCAATAATTGGTTGAAACATCAAGGCCAAACATCATTGGACATAAAACCTATAATTAGGCGAAACCACCTATGATAATTTGAAACATCAGGGCAAAACATCACTTATGATTACTTGAAACATCAGGGCAAAAACATCACTTATGATTACTTGAAACATCTGGGCAGAAACATCACTTATGATTACTTGAAACATCAGGGCAAAAACATCACTTATGATTACTTGAAACATCAGGGCAAAACATCACTGGACACACCACCTATAATCGGTTGAAACCTCATGACCAAACAAGTAGACAGATAGTAATTATGTTACAGTACTTACCTTTCGCCAGCCGGCAGGTGTTGGGGTGGTAGAGGCCATCATTCATGAGTCACGTAACACAAAAACTTAATGACTTTCCAAATTCTTCCACACAATCACCACTAAGATCAGGTTTTCCATATAATTTCTGAATGTCGAATTGTACTGAAGCCACTTATCATTACTATGTATCGCACTGTTTAACCACAGGTTTCACTAATTACTACAATTACTTATTGTTGCCAGATATATCGCAATGGTGTACTGATATTTCCACTTATAGTTCATTAATCACTGTTACTCACAAGCGTAGGTGCTACACTCATAATTATCAACCTATTTCCTAACCTAGTCAAGTCAGTTTACAAACATTACCTAATCACTTACTTGATTTTCCTTGCAAGATATGTGAGTGTATCATTGGAAGTATATTTGAATTCCTTTGATAAGTAATTCATTTGATAAAAAAAAATGGTGAAAAAATCACTTTCTCAGTAATTTACTTTGTGATTGCACGACATATGTTCCAACGTTGCGCTGCGGAACTGATACACGCTTAACGGGCAGGGATCAGAGTGAGGAACACGGTGACAGTCGTCCGTACGTGTCCGCCTCACTCTTACCTTAAGCACGAGGGGAGGAGGAGGAGGAGGAGGAGGAGGACTGACATATCTACTTTGTCCCGTGGGCTGCACGGGAGCCACGAAACGAATGATCAGAACGAGCAGTTTGACGATCGAAACGGCAGGTCGACTAGGATGTACTGACGAAGGCAAAAAAATTGATTTCTGTTGTAGTTACAAGGGTTATAGTTATAAGGGTAAGTTTGTGAAACATCAGAAAATAGTAATAAGTTTTTGCTTAAGGTTACAGATCACGTTATAAGCTAGATTGTAAACACAGGCAGGCTGGTGGGTGTGGCTGCGACAGTCAGCAATACTGGCGTGATGTGTGACGGTCATCTGTGTGCGGGTATCATGTCATGCCGCGTCCCTCCCTCTCACGGCATGACCAACCGGTGCGGTGTGTACCTCTCCGTTGATCCTGGGGAGGCGTTATAGAATATTCTAATGTATTCTTTGAGGTAAAAGAAGCCGCCTTACATTGCTGTATCGGAGTTATGAAACAAAAAGTTTGGTGGCCTGAATTCTTTGTCATTTTATTAAAAAGATAACAGATTTCCTGTAAGGTCTAGGAATTGCATAATTTTCATGAAAAATGATACTCTGGTATCGTAATGTGATATCGTAATGTTTTTAGGGCTTCAATATTAATATCCGTAATTAAGCTTTCACGTGATTGTTTGATATATTACGTAATTGTCCACTATTCATTAGGGTATCAATAAATGTATCAACTCATTTCAGTGTACGTTGTATTTCAAACTTGAAACCATTTTTTCATGAAAAAAGCTAATCTTTTGTAAGAAAGTAACTAGGATTAGTTTATTGGTCTCTTGTACAGACGCCAGAGGTAGGCGATAGATTTTACGATAATTTAGCAGAAATTTGTAATGAGTATAATCCGGTCACAGTGGGAGATATAAACTTACCGGTATCTGAGTTGGGACAAATCCCTTTCCATTAACTTGTGGCTTTTGGAACTGTGGCTTATCTTGGAAATAAGGTTGTAACCGACTGTCTTATGTTTCTTGTTTTCTGAAAGATTATGCATAGGAATTGAGACGGCGATATAGTGACAGTGAAGGCCTTAATATTAGTAGCTACCCTGAGTACGACGGTGCAACCTCAGAATACGACGGTGTGACCCTTGAGCACAAAGATACGACCCTTGAGCACAAAGGTACGACCCTTGAGCAAGACGGTACGATCCTTTAATGTGATGGCCTGTGTTGTCGTACTGTAGAGTCGTACGGTCTTGCACTAGAAGGTAAACTATAATATAACTCCTCTTAATACAGTGACCTTACTCTCGAATACCGTGATAACATAAGGATTAAACTTAGATAAGACAATAGTATACGTAACACGGATTGTATAAGTACTGATATGGTAAACCAAAATTGTGGAGAATTGTCAAGTAAGTGGAGTATAGGGAAGAACAGCCCAGCCAGCCTAATCTTCCAGGCATTGACCGACGCCCTAATTTACTTTGGTGAACGACCTCTCTCGTCTTGCTATGTGCCAGTGAGCAGTTACCATCCTTATCGGGGAATCTCACGTGATACACGAGTCCTTTATATGACTGGGTATTCTGTCTTTAGTCTTGAGTCATGTTTATATGACTGGGTATTCTGTCTTTAGTCTTGAGTCATGTGATGTGGGAGTCTGGAAATGTTATGGAACACAACGAATAACCTCTTATAGATATAAACAAGGATAAAAGGGCACTGACATTGGAACAACCGTTTACTTGTGTTAACAACTTGTTCAGAATAATTTGGGAACCCATTTATGCTAATGATCATTGTAAGATTGATGACGTGATGGAGAATTAGCGACATCGTTCATTAACATTTGTTACACACACACACACCCATGGTAAGGATGACAGTTCGAATGTCGATCGACGCACCGACCGTTAAATGGAGTTTCAAGTTACTCTCAACAATATCATTTTTTTTTCATTTTTTTTACTACTTCATAGTAATGAAAAGGCGAGTATCTTGTTTTTATATGTAAGTAATGGTATACCGTCACTGAAAGAATGCCAGATGAATGCAATCAGTGTCGCCAATTACCGGTACAATTCGAAAGAAAAAAAACTATAAATGTGGGGAATGAAATTTGCGCTCTTCTCATCAAAGATGGACTGACTTCTGTGAGCTGTCTTTTGACGTCAGTCCCTCCTGAACTATCAAGCATAAACAACTTAGTATTAGAATGACAGTTCAGTGCCCGCAGATGTTTCTGTGTCAAAATAGATCAAATATGAAAGTATTCGAACGCTTATCAAACCATAATGAAATCCTGCTGTTCGTTTACGATTTTACAACGAAAATCTTTATGATTTCCCTCATTTTAGAAATGTTGCAGAACCATATGGAATTATACATAATGATGTAGCCCAGTTTTTCTCATCCGTTTCGTTTTTGTGATTTTCCCCCTATCTTTTGTCCGTTGTGGTAGAAATACCTCTGAGGGAGGGGGTTAGACCGGTTAAAAGGTTAAAAGCTATTCATTATAGGGGAACCATTAATGGTGTTCGACAGAAGGCTCTCTTGATATGAAGTTTATATGAATTTCTATGAGGATGGAATCTGGCAACTGTTTCTTAAAAAAAGGATGCTGCATGTTGTCAGAGAATGGCCATTTCAAGGCCAAAATTCTTCGATTAAGGATATTTAACTAATGATGATGCTTTGCTCTTCAAGCTATTATGCATCTATTAGTAGACATATGGAGTAAAAAAAAGAATAAATGCCGTGTTTTTCCAGTGCTGTTTAATACAGATGAAATTGCAAGTTACGGTGTGGCAATGATGGTAACCCAGCACTATAGTAGGGAGGGCTATGAAGACCAGAGGGGAAATGAAGGGTAGAATACTAAAAAGAAAAAAAAGAAGCGACTTTCCTGTGATCTTACAAAGTGGGCAGGGCTTTGAACTGGAGGGAAATCGTAGGTTTAAAGCGATGTAATACAGTGTAACATGAGACCTAGCAACACAACGTAACCTAGCCTATTCAACATTACATAATCGTAACCTAACCTAGTACACGTGTGATTAATACCTAATCGTAACCTAACTTAGTACACGTGTGATTAATACATAATCGTATCCTAACCTAACTTAACCTAGTACACGTCTGATTAATACCTAACTGTAACCTAACCTAGTACACGTTTGATTAATACCTAACCGTAACCTAACCTAGTACACGTCTGATTAAGCTGCTAGTCCCATTTTCACCAAAACCTTGGCCACGTCTACCGAACCTCAGCCACGTCTTTCTAACCTCTCGTGTGTAAGCCGTTGTTGGTGATATCTAACGCTGATTTGAAAAATCTCTCCCAATCATCCTCCCACAACGAACATCACGCGATCTAGGTACGCACGTTAGATAAGTTTATGGGGGTCGTTATTTCGCGAAATCAAACTTCAATGGTGTCCAGATATGAATTCCAATAATGGGGCTGACAGTGTACATTATGAAAATAATGTCAACACATTAAAATAATGGAATCAGACTATGTTCTGCCGTTTACCACTTGAAATCTTATAAGTTGTTCATGTCAGTTAATGTTCCTTGTCTACATTCTTTTTTTAGAAGTCATTTACTTTTTGTATAATAATTCCTATACCCCAACTACAAGCCATTATCTATACTTTTTTAAAGTAAAGGGACTCTTTGGCTTTTGAAATATAGGAACATGTTCAAAAAAAGTCAAAACATAGTTTTAGGAAACTTAAATTATTACGAAACTTTTTTGGATGTTATGAACTAAATTGACTCCATCTTGCCTGTTGCCGTTAACCTTTCATGAGTTATATACATATCTTCTTAAATGCATCAGTAGTTTCATACTTTCTTAATCCCAATACTCAAATTAAGCTCTTAATTAATCTAAAACTGTGTTAATGTACGGAGGGAATACATACCTTCCTATATCCTTTCGGATAACGTGAAAAACATCTGGGTGCTTTTGCTTTCGTCTTTCACAAAGGGCACATATGGATGAGTTCTTCCTTTCATTGTCATTTGACTGAATTCCATTTATACGGTTACGTTGCGTTAACATAAAAACCCCTTCATACCACCTATTGAGCCGACCCAACAACAGTTTAGAAGCCAATGACCACAGGGTATCATTTAGCGCTTTTCCTGTTTTTCGTATGTCTTTGATATATATAGGGAGGAGCCACCTATTGCACATGCCCAGCTTAAGGTGGCGTATCCACTCTTTCAGAAATTTGTATCGTTTGTGAGTAGATGGCTACTCTTTATTGTCAGTGCTGTCAGTGTCGCTCAAGTAATAGAACTCCGCTGCCGTTTGAACCTAGCTGTTGACATAAGGTAAATAACACTCAAATAATTTTTATCCATGGGGCGCGAGTGCACAAGCCTCCGACCCGCTTATGGCGTGGGTAGACTAGATTGGATGGGTTGGGGTCGGAGGAGGAGCTTCCACTAGTGACTAGGCGGATAGGCTAGTTGATTGGTTTAACCGTTTTAGCTCCTCATTTTCCGTGAACTTTAAAGCTCGTTCCACTTTTTTATTTCCTCCTTTATGGGTCCTTGGAATTCTGTACTATAAAAAGGCTCTCTTTCTCTGTCAGTTCCCAGTCTGTAAACACGGCGAGAAAGTTGCCAGACGTACGATAACTAACCCTCATACACAGTTGTAGACATGTTGAGCAAGTTGCGAAAGAAGCCCCATATACAGTTGCCAATAATTCATCCATTTTCTTGGCAGGATAGAAATTGCTGGCTGTTAGGGTGAATCATATTCAGGAGTATATTCTGTTGTTGTGCCGGGAAGATATGCTGGCAATGTAAGATATATATAGAGAAGGAAAAAGGCGGGGAAGTGTTGGGAACCATATCATGAACTACCATTCGCAATTCAAAGGTGTTGTGACAGCGGAGGGAGGGAGTGGTGGCAGCCAGGGAATGAGGGAGGGCATGGTTGTGGTGGTGGCAAGGGAGGTTTTGGCAACTAGGAAAAAAGGGCATGGTTGTGGTGGCGTTAAGGGAGGTTGTGCTAACCCAGGAAGGAAGTGTGTTGGTAAAGGAAGGTGTGGTAGGGAGGAAAGGAGTGATTGGTGGTGAAGATAGAGGTTGTGGCAGCCTGGAAAGGATGGAGAAGGAGGGAGTGGTGATGACCAGGGAGAGTGAGGTGGCCAGGGAAAGAGTGAGCGTTGGTGTGACAAGGAAAGGAGTTATGATGGTGGTGAGGGAGGGCGTGGTGGTCAGGGAGGGGAACATAGGGTCAAGGAAGAGTGGCAGCCATGGGAGAGAGGGAGTGGTGGTGATGAACAAGTGTGTTAGCCCGGGAGAGGGAGTATTGATAGCGAAGGAAGATGTGGCAACAGGGAGAGAGGGAGTGGTGATGATGAGGGATGGTGTGGTGGCCAGAAAGGGCGAGAGGTATGGTGGTGATGAGGGAGGATGTGGTACCCAGGGAGGGAGGGAGCGGTGATGTTGAGGTAAGGTGTGTTGGCCAGAATGGGAAGGCATGACAGTGGTGAGGGAGGGTATGCTAGCCAGGGTGATGAGAGAGGGTATTTTAGCCAGGGTGATGAGAGAGGGTTTGGTAATCGGGGAGCGAGGGAGTGGTGGTGATGAAAGGTGTGTTGACCAGGAAGGGAGAGGGCGTGTTGATGATAAGGAAGGATGTGGTAGCTAGGGAGGGAGAGTGGTGATGGTAAGGACGGTGTGGTAGCCAGGGTAGAAGGACCTGGTGGTGGTGGGTGATGAGGTAGGGTGTGGAAGCCCTCCGCAGGATCGAGCAGACGTGTAGCCAGAGGACCTGAATCTGGTAGTCCCCTACAGAAGAAAAGTTGTTGCAGTCCTCAGCATTCCCACGTTTCTTTGTTTAGAAAGTTAATGTCAGTTCCTTTTTCAAGGTTGTGACGACTTCTATGCTCACCAGATCTTCAAGAGAATAATGAAGATTCCTTCAATATATAAGAATGAATATTTTGTAGCAAATTCGAGGATTACAGCAGTTTTACATCCTTCAGTGTAAGCTAAAATGAACCACACGTAATGAAAGTATCCATAATTATCTAAAATGATCCACACACAAAAAGCGTAATGAAAGTATCCCTAATTATCTCTCAAAATAAGTAGAAAAGAGAACGTACCACAACTGAGTTTTCCATGGATGAATAATCATGGACAAAACAACGCCAGAGAAAATGCAGACACAGTCAGGATGGAGTAATAATGTGATCAATGATTATCGGAAACCGATTCACCTCTTTCACTGCATTAATGTCTGGACCGAGAGAACGTGGCAACAATGTCAAATATTATTGTGACAATAATAATGTCGTCAGGCGTCGTTTCTCCCATGTTGGGGCTCGCACAAGCCTAGTGTGCCTGGCGTCGTTTCTCCCGTGTTTGCTGGGGCTCGCACAACAGCCTAGTATGCTGTAGTGTACGATCACATTAATCACATTTGCACAGCATCATATCCACAGGTTAATGTACGTTCGTCGAGGCAGGATGACATAAGGCGTGTTAGGATTTGCCGTCCCTTGTTTATCTTTCTCACGATGCGAGGCGTTTGCCTTGACTTTGTGTCGATTCTTCTTTTTTTTTTTGGTGGATTATCAATGTATTAAGGTCATGAAGGACATGGAAAAGCAATCTACTAGGAATAGTATTTCATGGGTCAAACAAGAGGATGAATGATTTACAAGACTGTCAACTAACCTTCATACTCCAAAACCTTCATTGTTGGCACTATTTCCTACCGAAATGTATCAAGAAACTAGAATATTCATGTTTTCTCACTGAAAAAAAGAGAAACTAAAGGCATAAATTGTCTTACAAATTACAATCGTAGCAACCAGTAATAAATTCGCATGGATGTAGTATATTCTGTTCGTGTGTGTTTTCATTTAGAAATATCTGCGATCATTGCGCGTATGTGCATCACCTGGACATTGGAAGCGTTTTTGGGCGTCCGCTGGGCATCGCATCGTGTCTGAGCATCATCAGTGTGGACACCGCACTGTTCCTTAGCATTAGCCGCTTGTAGCATTATTCCTGATCGTTAAGTGGACGTTTTATTTCACGCCAGTAATCGTTGGATATGGTATTTTTCTCTGTATCAGCTGGTGTTTTTTTGTGTTTTGTTTCTATAGGCGTCAGTTGAACATCGTAATGGTCTTGAGGTATCTATCCGTCTATATCTCTGACGCCTGTTCAGTCTTGGTAACTCTCTCAAGTGGGGTGGCCACGGCAGTAGTCTCCCTAGCTAGTGAACTCCAGCGCTGCTGCTTCGTAAGCCTCTATTGCCTCACCGTTAACAGGCCAGTGGCAAGAGGGAAAGTCTCTCTTAGTCTTTGCTGAGGCTCTTACGTAATGTTCCTGTTGACTACTTCTACCTAATGCTCTTGCCTAGTATTACCACTTAACTGCTTCTACTTAATGTTTCTGTCTACTGCTTTTACCTTAATGTTCCTATCTACTACTTCTATCTATTATCCTTTTACCAAAAGGCAGGACTAGCACACTGTGCTTATACCACACGGAAGTGTTGTTATGTGTGACAAAAGGAGACTGTATGTTTGTGGACATACTACCAGTTGTCTAAATGTGGGTGAGGCAGAAACAAAAGGCAGCTACCTGGGTCAGAGGAGCGCTATTGGACAACCACTGAAGTGCTGGTTCACTTCGCAGCCGTCTTTAACCCTCCCCTTAATACCCAGGCGAGTAGCACTTGTAATACACCTCTCTGGTCGTTGGCTGACTACCATCTACTACCTGGTCTTGAGCTTTGGCTGGATTTTGCTGAAGTGCTGGATATTTTATTGTTCCTAGGCTTCATGTGTAAATCGTATTGTTCCTGAGCATTACCTGGATATCATATTATCCCTTTGCATCAGCTGACTATTGCATAGTTAAGCATCAGTTGAATAGTTTCATAGTATCAGCTAAATATCGTATGGTATCCTAGATTCTGTTCTGTTCTGTTCTGTTCTTATAGGATGATTGTACCTGCTGTAAAGAATGATGTAGGAGTCATATATATCTTTTTCTTACCCTTAAAATCTATCTTTCGATATTAGATAACTCCTTAATGGTAGAAATATGAGGGAGAGGGGAAAATGTGAGGTTAGATACTAAAGAAGTGATGTAGAACACCAATAGGTATGATAACAAAGGATAACCTCTGTCCGTATTAATGCTGCAGATATCTTGTCGGTTTTGTTTATGATAGAAGGGATACGCATTCTGGTTACACTCTGAACTGTCCATTTTGAGTGTTTTTTTTTTCCCCCTCAGTTTCCATCTACTTCAAAGCCCTGCCCACTATACGAAAACTTACAGTTGTTGGAGTTCTCTTCGCATTTTAAGGAATTCATTGGCACCAATGCCGTTAAAAATCTATCCTTCAGAAGACACGTGTTCAGATTCTGAAAATTTGTCCACCGTATTGTTCCTAAGCATCAGCTGGATATTGTATTGCAGTTGAGCCACAGCGGGCTATGTTCCTGAGCATCAGCTGAATATAGTAGTGTTCTTGAGCATCGACTGGATATCGTAGCGTTTCTTGAGGATCATTTGGACATGGGATCTTTCCTGAGCCCTGAAGAATTATGTTAGTGTGATAACCATTCGTGTATTATGGGCGTTTTCCCCTTTCTCATTACCTTGTATATGTACCCAGTGTATACGTGCACATATACTCTTATACATATGTAATCACCATTAGCAAGGGCTGCTCTGGGCTGATAGCCGTGAGGTTTTGCCGCCGTGGGATCATGTCTTGCCAGAAGCAGACATTAAGGCTGCTTTTTACTGATGTAGTGGTGATTGTACATGTACTTTGACGCTTGATATGGACATACAGGGAAGGGGATGAATATGTTAATAGGGGAAGAGGAGTCTTCTGCCGTCGCCCGATAAGATGTGCTGAGGTTGAAAAAGAGAGGGAGAGATTTCTATAATGTGAAAAAAAACTGGATTATTTTAATGAAAAGTCTAAATTATATGAAAAAAACGGATTATTTTAATGAAAACTCTAAATTATATGAAAGAAATGTTTCATACTTGCATCTGAGGCCTGGGAGAGTAGATTTTTTGGTTTTGTTTTTACTTTTCAAACAATCTTAAAGTGGATCAATTTACTCATAAAAGTAATGGTTGCATGATATTAATGTCTGCGCGTTCCAAAGGTTCAGTTTGTTTGCTGGTCTAATTGAGAGTAAAGTCGTAATTCTGTCCAACTTTCACCATCACTTCTGAAACTGCAATTACTTCATAGTTTGCAGGAACGACTATGTAACCGAGAACTATGGCAGTGATATCTGATAATGGTTTGTGTTATACCAAGTTTGATAACGAGGAGTATCGCTCCTGCGTCCAGATGTATGCATTATGCTTTGATGTTTACTGTCTTCTGTTTCGCTCCTGCGTCCAGATGGATGCATTATGCTTTGATGTTTACTGTCTTCTG
>JAUUEG010636505.1:0-13612 GCA_032361445.1 Panulirus gracilis
TGAGGATATTCCCTCAAAGGCCCAGTCCTCTGTTCTTAACGCTACCTCGCTATCGTGGGAAATGGCGAATAGTATGAGAGAAAGAAAGAAGATTTAAGGACCTGTGCTTGCTGAGCTCTGCAGGCAGTTACAAAGGAATTCAAACAGCAACAGAACACTGAGTCCTTTCAAGGCTGTTTGGGATTTTGGAAGATTTGAGAAACTCACAGATAAGTGTAAAAGTTTGAAGACATACAGATAATTCAAATAGAATAATCTAAAAATTGTCACTGTGACTAAGGAGGTGCCAAGTCTGGTTTTAAATGCATCTATACTACTGTTTTTAGCCACTACGACTGGCAAATCATTCAATGTGTTAACAATGCTGTTAAAGAAAAACTGCCTCATTCGAGGCCCATGAGTTTGTATCCATTACTACAAGTGAAATCAGTCAAGTCACAAGTAGCTCAATAGACTAAGATTATCAAATCTTGGTTTTTTGATATTTGTATTAGATCACCTCTTTAATTATCTGTTTTCTAAGCAAAATAGATTCAGGTCATTTAGTAGGCTTTCATAGGATTAGCGTCTCGGCTCAGGAATTATCTTGGTATCTCGGCATTGCAATCTTTCCATTCTGACTGCCATTTTTTTTTTTAGGTAGGGTGACAAAAAATTAACATAATATTCAAGATGGAGATGAACTAGTGAATTGTAAAGAGTACTTATGATTGCCCTGGACTTAAATTTGATGGCCCTTCCCATGAATCCAAGAATTTTGTTCATTATTTTCACTGCATCTCTGCACTGCCTACTTGATTTTAGGTCACTAGAGATTTTTATGCCCAAGTCTTTTCCCTCATTTACCATTTGCAGTTTGATAGAATTCATATTGTAGCTTGCCGTTTTGGTTTTACTACCAATACATAAAACTTTCCACTTGTCAGTATTGAAATTCATTTGCCACCTGTGAGACCAGTCCATACTTTATCAGTGTGAATTTGAAGCTGTTAACATTTTTCATTTGTATATTTGTTTCCCAGTTTTTCATCAGCAAATTTTGATATCTTGCAATGCAGCAGATTATCAGTATCATAAATAGATATGCGAAAGAGAACCAGTCCCAAGACTGATCCTTGTGGCACACCACTTGTGATGTCTAACCATTCAGAGGCTTGACCATTTATCATATCTCTTTCTTTACAGCCAGTCAACCAAATTTCTAGCCACCATGTACAACCTCATCAGTGTCATGTGACTTTGTGACTTAATATTTGCTAGTAACCTTTGATGCAGAACCTTATCGAAAGCTTTTTAGAAATCTAGATAGATGACATCAACTGCTTTACTTTCATCATGCATGTAGATTGTGTCATAAAAGAAATCAGGCAGATTTGTCAGACATGAGCATTTTCTTTGAAAACATTGCTGAGAATCATTCTTTGTATGATGACTCTGTGAATGGTTCACTATTCTATCTCAAAATGGTTTCCATAAGTTTTATAACTACAAACGTTAAACTGATTGGATGAAAATTTACGATCAGTGACTTAATGCCTCTTTTGAATACTGGTGTTACATTGGCAAACTTACATTCATCTGGAACTTTTCCTATAGCAAGTGACTTACTGAAAAGGGCAGTCAGGAGCTTAACTATCTCATTTCTTGCCTGTTTCATTTTCCTCGGATAAAACTTAACAGTGCCTGCCCTTTTATTTGTTTTCATTCCCTTATTTCTGATCATATGCCTTAGGCTTTTATGTCAGTTTCTTGCAGAACATTTTTCTCTCTTATCAGTGAAACTGGAGTTGGGTCATGGATTGCGACTTTTATTTTAATACAGATGTAAAAATGTCATTTACAATTTTTACCATTGCTTGTTTTGAAACAATTCACCATTTTCCATTATTAATGGGCCAATTGATTGGGTAATGAAACTTGTTTGTAACATATATGTAAAACTCTTTTGGGTTTCTTTTTGCTATTTTCAGCAATATATGCTTCATATTGACATTTACTTTTTCACGTAATTTTCTTTCTCAATGCAGATTTGCAAAACTTACAGTGTCATGTTGGTTGTTGGTCTCTCTGAGTTTTGTATGAGCTACTTTTGTAGATAGCAGGCACTTTTTTATTTCTCTGTTCCACCACTTTCTTTGCTCTGCCAATAGAATGTCTACTATGCATTGGCTCGGTTGTTCCCTTTTCTGCTTTAAAGGTTTTTTCTGAAGCCTTTCCAAGGTACTTTCATTTTCATTGACCATATTATTCTGTATTTGCTTGTCAAGCAATGCAATGATCATTGAAATTTGCATGTTTAGAATTAGGTATTTTAGCTTATCTGTCATGTTGATCAACATTACGTGCTGTGTTGAAAATACCTCAGAAGTGATTTGTTGATGACCACTTGTACCAAACTTTTCTCCAGCTTCAGCATTATTAGCAAGATCTTCATTAACTTTTTGAACTAAATCTAATATATTCTTGTGAGTAGGCTTCTTGACTAAATGGATTAGGGCACAAAGAGGCAAATTTCGATAGTCCATGTTATGTTAAAATTTCCCATTATGATAGAATCTTGTTCATTACAAGTTTCTGCTAACTGGCCATAATATCTTTCATCTACCTTTGGTATCTGTGAGGGGAGCTTATTGATAAGTCATACTGTTTTTTTTCTTATGAAGTTTATTTTTCATTTCTATAAAAATGGCCAACATTCTTGATGGTAACAGTATTTTTTACTTCATAATTTAAGTGAGCTTTAACGAAGAGCAATACACCACCGCCATCTTTGTTTCCATTATCCCTATTCAACAGAGTGTACCCAAGAATTGCTTATTCAGTGAGGAAATCTCTGTTGTTGACATCTAACCAAGATTCATAAATGGCATCCATGCAATTTCCTTCTAATGCTGTTGTCCCTAACTCTGAGACTCTGATCATTAACGTAGAATAGTTTTAGATGAAACTGGGACTTATTTGAAGGGTCTTTATTGGGGGAGATGGGTCTGCTCCACACAGGTTGCACTTTTTGACCACAATTCACATATAGATTTACTGAGGAGCCTACCAAAGTGCACAGCTCCCACTTCATTCAGATGTAGGCCAACCTCTGTAGATATGTCAGATTGCATGTAGAAATGCAGTCAGAAGTATATTAACTCAACACCTTCCAAAAACAGAGATTCACAAATCTGTTATTTACACTGAACATCTTACTCAGAAGTTGTTCTTACTGCCGGTTCTGGGAAGAACTCTTGAAATCATAATATCATTATTTTATCTCGGAAACATTGAATAAGATGGTGATATTTATGTAACAGCTCCTTTTATCTCTCCTTCAGTGCATCATTAGTACCTACCTGATAAATATATTATCATTAATGCCACCACAAATTTCATCATCAGTATCAGCAACATCATCTACCTTGGCCCCTGGAAAACAAAAATGTATAGAGCATGAATGGTTTGTGGCACAGAATACCACCAGCTGTCCTTGGATCTTAGAGTTGCCAAGAAGCCATACTTTGGTGTTGCCCTTGACATCATCCAAGGCCTGAAACTAATTTTATTGTAATTGTTGGCTGCAAAAGTGAATGCTTATGGGGTTCTACACCTCATCACACTACCTGGAAGGGTCGGCTTTTGTGGGTGAGAGAAGAAAGATTACTTTGGGCCACCTCCCCCCAATAAGAGACAAGTTTTTAAGAATGGGTGATTCTGTTGACCATTTATTTGTCCAGGTACAGAAATAATTCTCTGTTGTTTGAAAACTTTTTCTGTAGATGATAGACTTTTTTTTCAGAATACGAAGGAGCCTCATTATATCATGATTGTTTTATGTTAAACCCTCCACATTGTAATTGAATATGTGTTATAAGTTACATAGTTTGTTTACAAGTGTGATTACTTTTTTTTTGGCTTTCAAATGCTAGTACTTTCTTGTTACAGCTAACTTTACCCATATTCCACCTTATCTCTCCCAGCCGTGAATTTTCTTCTAGTCTTTTCCTCAGCCTCAAACTTCATTTTGCATGCAGGTATTCCTTGGCATTGTGAAAGAAATTGAAAGTAAGTTGTAGATAGAAACATCATGTAACAATTACTTTAATCTAGAATTTGAATATGAAAATTCAAAGATGAATTTTAAGCCAATCTAAGTCCACATATATAACTGAATAACCAAAAATGTTTGATCTCCACAGTCCTTTATTTCCATTTAATATATGTACTCTCTTCACCTTACTGCAGATATACAATATTTTCAGATTAAAATGTTACATACTGAATGTAATACTGCTTGTACATTGGACCTGTGAAGTTGCAAAGGTTGTGGCTGGTGGATGGTGAGTTGAAGATGAGGTGGCAAACTCCTGTGTCTTTTACTAATGACCATACGATATACTTTCCCAGCACAGGTTTGTTATGACATGCAGTCAAGATAGATAATGTCCCTACTGAAATGATTAACTGTGTGAACATTTTTATATGATAACTCTGATGCATAATTATTGTATGTACAGATTTGAGAATACTGTATTGTATTATGATAAAGTACCATAATAGGAATTAGATATGTTGCTCCCTCTCTCCTGGTTAACCTTGGGTTCTCTTGGCTCTTACTAGTGAGTGTGCTATCTCACAGTGGAATCTTGCAATATTCCTAGGTTGATGAATTTCTTCAGGAAATAATGCTTTTCTTTTATATTTAAGAGCTTTTTATGGAAATTGCAGCATGATAATTCTTGATGTATAATTTCTTGATATTTTTTAACACAGTTAAGAGTTTAAATTTTGATTTATGAATGAATTAGGTTTGCCTTAATGCCATAGTATATTCATTGATGATGTAATAAGGCTCCTCTGTACCAGGAAGGGTTTCTATAACAATCCTTTTTTAGAGAAGGATATGAAATATATATCAAGATTTAGTTTGTGCCTTAAATTGTATATGAATTATGTAACCTCTTCCAGTACCATTTAGGGGTTTTAAGAGTTTGTGTAATCAAAGTGAAAGCTTCTCCAACATGTAGATATTATGAAATTGATGTATACTTTCAAGGAGAATGATAAATGAAATTGCTTGCCTCATTGCATAAAATTGTAATAGTGATGAACAATGACATCTTAAGTTTTTATTTTTTTCTTGGTATGCTGTAGCCAGAGTGCCTGGTCTGGATGATTAATCATGCTCTGAGTTGCAATACAAATTAGGACAATTCTCATTTGTAAACGAAGATTGCATAGTGTAGTAGTACATTTGAATTCTGGAAATGAGAAAGAACATGTACAGAAGCATGATGCATGTAAATATCTTGCAGGATGAATTTGAACCTAGTCATCATGGAGTAGATAAGTAATCATGTAAACAGGAATTACTGGTAGTTTTACCTAGAGTATCGTATCTTTTACTGTTTATTATCATAATGATTTGATTTTTTTGTGAGTGTGTGTGTTTATTTCATTCACTTATTTGCTGACTAATAATTTCGTGATTTACTTCAGTTTCAAGGATCTTTAGCAATGTATGATTGTAGTGCAGTATAAACCTTCAATATGATCCATTTTTGTGATAAACTCGTGTGAATTGCATTTTTCGTATGAAATTTGCCTGAATAGTCAATGACAGTGATATTGGAGTCCATGGTGCACCCTGAAAGCCTTCATAAAGATAAAATGATATAAAGTTTTAAGGCTATGAATCTAAGTCACTGAATTATGTGATATTAGGATTCCTTTTTAGTTTTTGGAAGTTCCAAAGTACAGGTATATTCTTAGAATAATTAGGACGTTTTTGATAGACTTAATATGTGTATAGAACTATTACTGTATAGTTGATCTTCTGTTCTGAATGGTGTGAGTCAAGAAACTTTCACACAGTACCTTCTAGGTTGAGGTCCTATTGCATTACATATACCGATATACCATGTAAAAATTTAAGATAGTGTACACTAACTATTACACAGCAGGTCCTATGGTTCAGCCAGTCAGAATCTAATGCCCTTGTTCTGACCTGCATTGCTACATCATCATATGTCACACACGTAAGCAAACTAGTCTCTCACTGCTCGGCTACAATGACCTTTCTTTATGATGGCAGACTTGCGGTGCTTGAAAACAGATACATGATTAGCAGTTTTTGAATTATAGAACAAAAAATCTTTATAAAATCTCTGAAATTCATAGGCAGTATCCAGACTTGCCAAGATTGCTTTAGAATGGCAGAAAGGTATCCAAGCAGAAATGGAATTGTTCTTTTGCAGTAACCAAGAACTAGAGTATGTGCAGCCTGTGATTTTGCTTTCTGTTCATAGACCTAGAGTTGCTGATGACTGGTTTGAATTAATGCCTCGCGAGTGTGATGGTGAATTAGCTGCTTTGCAAGATTCAGCTGAACAACAGTAACTTTGTCATTATGATCATTAATGTTCAGATGATTTTGGCATCTAGTTGACCTTTTTGGTGTGCAATTTTTTCATTTTCTTTTTTCCCCAGGTGTGCATAAAACAGCAAATTACACTTCTCTTCCTGATTTACTGAGTTTCAAATTGCACAAAACACACTGAAACCAATATGATTTCTTGTGAATGAAGACCCCTCAATCACACTTATTGAAGGAATACTTATTGGACATGTAATTACAGTTTTTAAAGTCCTTTTTACTCCACCTCCAGTTTGGTCTTTTTCTCGTTGTTCCCTCCACTTCTGACATTTGTGAAATGTCTGGGGTAAACCATGGAAAGGTCTGTGGGGCCTGGATGTAGATAGGGAGCCGTGGTTTGGTGCATTATACATGACAGCTAAAGACTGAGTGTGAACAAATGTGGCCTTTTTGTCTGTATTCCTGACTCACTTCCCAGGCCCTCTCATCCCTAGAAGACTGTATATTTGTTCCTCTCTCCAAAACTCTTTGTATTTACTTCCCTAACCACCCCATCCACAAACAAATTAACCAACCATGGAGACATTATACACCCCTGCCGCAGACCGACACTCACTGGGAACCAGTCACTCTCCTCCTACTCGTAAACATGCCTTACATCCTTGATTAAAAACTTTTCACTGCTTCTAGCAACTTACTTCCCACACCATATACTCTTATGACCTTCCATAAAGCATCTATTATCAACCCTATCATATGCCTTCTCCAGATCCATAAATGCCACACACAAATCCATCTGTTTTTCTAAATATTTCTCACACATATTCTTCAGAGCAAACACCTGATCCACACATCCTGTACCACTTCTGAAACCACACTGCTCCTCCTCAATCTGATGCTCTGTGCATGCCTTCACCCTCTCAATCAATACCTTCCCATACAATTTTCCATGAATACTTAAAACTTATGCCTCTGTAGTTTGAACATGGATAGGGTTGTGCGGAGGAGGGTGGATGTGTTAGAAATGAGATGTTTGAGGACAATATGTGGCGTGAGGTGGTTTGATCGAGTAAGTAATGAAAGGGTAAGAGAGATGTGTCGTAATAAAAAGTGTGTGGTTGAGAGAGCAGAAAGGGATGTATTGAAATGGTTTGGTCACATGGAGAGAATGATGAGGAAAGATTGACAAAGAGGATATATATGTCAGAGGTGGAGGGAACGAGGAGAAGTGGGAGACCAATTTGGAGGTGGAAAGATAAAATGAAAATGATTTTGAGCGATCGGGGCCTGAACATGCAGGAGGGTGAAATACGTGCAAGGAATAGAGTGAATTGGAACGATGTGGTATACCGGAGTCGACGTGCTGTCAATGGATTTAACCAGGGCATGTGAAGCGTCTGGGTTAAACCATGGAAAGTTCTGTGGGGCCTGGATGTGGAAAGGCAGCTGTGGTTTCGGGGCATTATACATGACAGCTAGAGACTATGAACGAATGTGGCCTTTGTTGTCTTTTCCTAGTACTACTTTGCGCACCTGCGGGGGTTGAGGCTGTAATTTCATGTGCGGCGGGGTGGCGACGGGAATGAATAAGGGCAGACAGTATGAATTATGTACGTGTATATATGTATATGTCTCTGTGTCTATATGTATGTATACGTTGAGATGTATAGGTATGTATATGTGCTTGGTTTGGGCCCTTATTTCGTCTGTTTCCTTGCGCTACCTCGCTAACGCGGGAGACATCGACAAAGTATAATAAGTAAATATAAATATACCAATGTTTCAGATATTCTTCACATTGAAAGGAATATTTTATAGGTATATATGAATGCCGTCGGGAATTCTCTTTGTAATAGATTTCTAGTTACAAACCTTTTCTATGGCATTGCTGGTCTCAGGTGAGGAACAATGTCCTGGAATCATCGACGATACAATGGTTCGTCATCGTGGATAAGGATCTGACGGAGGAGCTGCCGTTGCTGCTCCGGGAAGGTACTCAGGTAAGGTCAGGCTAGAGGAGACAACAACAAGGTAATGGTCTGACGGAGAAGCTGCCAGTGCTGCTCCGGGAAGGTACTCAAGGAAGCATAGGTCACAAGAGGTTTCTAACAGTATCTTTATCTTTTGAAAACAATATTGGTATCAAATATCATCAGAACGAGATTTCAAAGCTGTTCAAAACATGGCAAGACTAAGAGAATCTTCATGAGAGGACTGAGCAGGTTCTGTCTCATAGTTTGCCTCTGGCCAAGTTCAAGGCTCTAATCTGAAAGTTTTTACCTCAAAAGTCCCAGGTCTTTCATCATCAAAGCATAAAAATTGTTGTATAAAAGACATTTGATAAACCACTGACCAAAGCCATCCTATGTCGTCAAGGACCATTTGGTGTTTCCCGGTTTTGTAAGATTTCATTAATAGTTCCATTCATCTTAAAGGCCTTTGATGCCACCGTTTCCCTCAGTAATCAATATGAAGATGGACACCTGTTTATTGAGAATTGTCTTGTCCTTTCCTGTGCATGTGTACGCCATAGTTCCTGCGAAAAATCTATTCGTTCTATCAGTCTAACGCCTATAACCTACTCCCCTTCAAGTTCCCTCTGAATGGGTTGGCCATATCATCCTCCAACTTCCTCACACCTACCTGGATCCTGTCACACGAAAATCCCCTCAGTTTCATCTCCCAGGATGTCTACCAATTATGCGATAAGAAACCATATGAATTTTGCTCTTATTGACAGCCCACGTCTCCTGTACCATATGTTGCTTCATGTAACCGAGTAACACTGTAATCACCTCTCAAGTGGCTCATCTTAGTAAGGATTCAACACCTGTAGTTTGGGGTTGGCAGAATTATATTCTTTCCTTTCTATCGTTGCAGTATTCATGGTCACCTCTTCATTTTCATTATCCTCCCTAGGAATCCAAACTCCTTTCTCCTAAGACCAACTCCCTCCTTTACAGCATCCCCTGAGCCATGCCGCTTATTATTGATTCCAGGTACTTAAATTTTCAATTTTCTTCCAACAGTTCACCATTCATTCTGCTACCCAGCACCACAGCTCTATTTCCCTTGTTGCTCTGTATGACTATGAGAAATTTAGCATTTCCCTCTCCCTCCTTTTAGCAGCAGTCACACATGGTAAACTTAGCTACGCGGGGCCACTATTTACGTTAGCAAATAACGATAAGGAATATGAATACGAAAGATAGAGTGTGGACAGAAGTAAAGTAGAAAGAGGGAGAACAGTTATCGTATTTAAAGAGAACATATAAAAACTTCACCTAAACCTCGTCAACAGCCGATATCTATCATATCTTTTTTTCATATAATTTAGCAAATAAGTTTTCCTTTTTTATTGCAGGCTTTTGTCGGGCATTGTTTTTGGTCCTTTATATACATTGCCACAATATGGCTTGCAAATGGCGACCACAAGATTAGAATTTTTTCTTAATGTTAAAAATAAGATAGATCTCGATTGCTGGGAAGATTCGATTGGACTTACATAAGTTTCATTAATCATTTACAACAATTTCCTTGATGTTCACACCCCTGATTGTTATTCGGCATACTTTTAGTCGTAATATTAGATAGAACACTTCAGTTCACTCACTACCGCCAAAATACTATCTCATAAACACAACACCATCATCGTTAGATAAAATCAATCATGCAATGCTATTAATGCCCTGTGGTGTAGGTGTCACCGTACCCTATATCATACTGGCAATGCCTCCAACTGTTGTTGAAGCAATCTGTGAAGACCATTCAACACCTTTTGTAATATCAATGATCTAGCAATACACTGCCATAAGTTGCACATGAGACAGACAGAAAAAGAAATGGATATTATAAAGAAATATAAAAGATACAATAACCATGCTGGGCAGGACCTCATTGCCTTTCTGTTCCCATGAGAGGCTATAACCGTCGACTGAGGCCAACGCTTCAATAATAGCGTAAAAAAATCATTTTGGGAAGAAATATAAAGGAATCTAGTGTTCGGAGACAAAGATAAGTTATGACCTTGATATAAATTCAGGTCTGCATGAAGAAGAGTTTGATCTCACAGATATACACTCATGGGCAAACGTTTTGCCTCGAATATAGCGAAGTACTTTTTCTTCAGCAAGATTGTTGACACATGGAATGATTTTCCAGTTGGAGTAGTTGAAAACGGTATAATAGATACGTTTAAGCATAGTCTTGTTAAGTATTTTGATTCAATCCAAGAATCACATTATTTGCACTTCCTTACCTGTATGATTTACAAGTCATCTTCTTTCTACCACACTATTACAAGAGTTTCTGTTCTCTTCTACTATCACAAACAGCCGAGTTAGAAACCAATGATATGTTGCTCTTTGAATTCAATTGCATTCAGCTGTAGTCATTTGTATTCAGTGGTAGAATCTGTGACGACTGACATGTTGCCTTGCCTGACAACCACTCCTTAGAGGCGACACCCTTTCCTGGGTTACTGAGTCGGCTCAGACTTCCTTATGTATCCCTCCTTGAATTTGTCTACGACATCTTTTGATAGATCGGCGGACATTCAGCAATACTCCCATTATGGAGTAAGAAACTCGTATCCACGATAGACGAGGAAGATTGTTGATATATGAGTAGACAGGGCGGTAGGTTAGGCAAGAAAACTGACCTGGAAGAGGAACAGATGAAGGAAAGGATTAATGTGCTCACATCCATTCTTTAGCTGTCATATGTAATGCACGGAAACCACAGCCTCCTATCCACAACATATCCCACAGACCTTCCTGTGGTGTTCCCCGCTTGTCTCATGTGCCCTGGTTAAGGTGCACTGATAGCACGTCGCACCCTGTATACCATATCTACATCGCTCCAAATCACTTTATCCCGTGCACGCCTTTTACCTTGCTGGAAATCTTCCCCCGAACCCTCAAAATCTAATTCATTTCATCCTTTTATCCTTAACTTGGTCTCCCCCTTCTCCTTGTACCCTTTTCTCCTTACTTTTGACATTTTGACACATGTCTTCTTCTTCAACTCATTCACTTCATACTCCCAGAACATTTCAGCATACCCTCAGTCATAATCACATCACCACATCTCTCTTTTACCCTACCCTTACTTAAGTAAACTTAATGAATCCAATACACACCACATAATAATGTCTTCATACATATCATTTTCAACACATTCACGGTCGTCCGTACAATATTTTTTGTTACCCATGCTTTGCAATCATACATCACTGTCGGAAATATGTCATGAAATATACCCATTTCCACACATTCCTCAATTCTCCCAGAATCTTAATTCACTCTGACTCACCGCAGCTCTCATGGTTCCATTAGCTGCCATATTCATCCCTAGGTATCTGATATACTTCAATTCCTTCAAGTTTTCTCGATTCAAACTCATACCCCACTAACCTATGTTTGTTCATTATGATTCCCTTTTATTTGCTGCTTGAGGGAATTGTCATTTATCATCTGCCTCTGTGTTCAGGTTTTATTCCAGTGGTAGGGCTAGTCTACCTCGTTCAATCAAACCCTCCTTGTCTACTATTAGAATACAATGCGTAATTTTGAAGAAAAAAAAATAACAAGAAAAACCTAAGTGTAAGAGTTAGGATTTCATTTTTGTCAAGTAGTTTCAATAAAGTCTTTTTCATGAGTAAATTGATACTTCATGATAGGTACACAGGCATTTAAACGACACTGATGCACATCCAACAGTTTTAATAAGTTCATGAGGGACTCACATTCACAGCATTCATACTAAGTTATAAATAATTAAGAGAAGATATACCCCAACAGCCCCTGAGGATGTATCATGCAGCTTAATTACAAGCATTTCAGTCACAGTCCATTTAATTGTTGCATTCCAACCTATAAAAATATTTATTGATAATTATAATTCATCTTATCACCGTCTGGGTTTGAACTCTTAATATATTTAAAATTCTGATTATATCATCCAAGAGACAATTACTAAAAGCAATGAACTCCCACCATAGTATGGAAATATGAATCTGACACATGGCCACAACAGAGTTTAGAAAAATTTCATTAAATTACAACCAATACTAAGGCAGGAGTTTAACCCTTTTGGTGCTGAAAGAGGTTATATCCATTTTCACATTCATAGTTATTTGATGAGACAAGTGGGTTTACCCCACAGCTTTACAAGAACTTTTCCTTCTACTGAGACAAGCAGGAATATCCCTCATATGTATGCTGTCATCTGTGAGCAAAATTGCAATTAATGGTTGTGTTTACTTATACTCAGATCACTGCTCATACAGTACGTAGATCATTGTACAGAAGTTAAATCAATTCATATACTACCATTTATATGCACTATATCTTACATATGAATTCATTACTACAGCACCTATCACCTGAGATACTAATATGAGACACTTGTAATGAGGTGATAAAATTAATAACTTTTTTGTTAGCTGAGATGGCACAGGCAACTAAATGCCCTAATCAAGGCAGTCTCATTGATGCTACTTATGAATATATATTATATCTATTCATATTCATTATACTTGATCTCCACTTCCCACATCAGAGGTAGCGCCAGGAAGCAGATGAAGAATGGCCCATCCACTCACATACATTGAAGAATGTATGTGAGAAATACTTAGAAAAACAGATGGATTTGTATGTAGTTTTTATGGATCTGGAGAAGGCATGCGATATAATTGATAGAGATGCTCTGTGGAAGGTATTAAGAGTATATGGTGTGGGAGGTAAGTTGCTAGAAGCAGCAAATTTTTTTTATAAAGGATGTAAGGCATGTGTAAGAGTATGAAGAGAGGAAAGCGACTGGTTCCCAGTGAATGTCGGTTTGCGGCAGATGTGCGTGATGTCTCAATGGTTGTTTAATTTGTTTATGGATGGGGTTGTTAGGGAGGTGAACGCAAGAGTTTTGGAGAGAGGGGCAAGGATGCAGTCTATTGTGGATGAGAGAGCTCGGGAAGTCAGTTGTTATTCGCTGATGATACAGCGCTGGTGGCTGATTCGGGTGAGAAACTGCAGAAGTTGGTGGCTGAGTCTGATAAAGTGTGTGAAGGAAGAAAGCTGAAAGTAAATGTGAATGAGCAAGGTTATCAGGTTCAGTAGGGTTAAGGGACAAGTAAATTGGGAGGTAATTTTGAATGGAGAAAAACTGGAGGAAGTGAAGTGCTTTAGATATCTGGGAGTGGATTTAGTGGAAGTGAGTCACAGGGTTGGGGAAGTAGCGAAGGTTCTGGGAGCG
>JAUUEG010637613.1:1276-13612 GCA_032361445.1 Panulirus gracilis
ATTAATGTGTAAATATTATTCAGAGTGTGTTGAATCATTTTACATGAAGCAAAGACACTTTCTTTTTCAGTATGGTTGTCTAATTAGTGCTCACTTCAAGCTTCTTAGAAGTAATAGTGCTTATGGAACTACAAGTGATTTATTCTTCATGTAATGAAAAGTTTGATAAAAGGCAGAACCCTGGCACGTTTTGTAATTGTGGTGATGGATGAGGTAGCTATGTACTGAGAAATTAGGTGGAGCAAGAAAGTAGTTGCTTTCATGTTTTTGTTGTGAAAATTTAAGATTGAAGAGGAGCACAGTAATGGCAGCTGTAGACTTTAATTTCATATTCCAATGGTATTGTCATAACAGTACCTCATTTTGCATTACACAGACTTTGCCATGTTATGAACAAAATCAAAGCCCCAGCAAAAGGAAGCTTTTCCATTTTTAATAATTATACTGGCAAGCGTAATTTGTTTTTGTTACTGTATAAAACACTTTTTCATCTATTGAGAAAAGCTTGTTAAGTTCTCCATGCTTCATAAAAGTTTTTGTTGGCTTATGGAATATTTCATACACTGGATTCATAACTAACCCTAAGCATCATTATTGTTCGTTTTTCTTCTGATAATTAATTTCGAAAATATACATTTAAGATAACAGCATTGTGATAACATTCAGTGTAAATTTTGATTGTCTTTATTTACTTATGAGTAAAGTTGGAACACATTTTGTAAAAATCATGTATATATGCACTAAGCAAGTTGTGCACATTACTTGAATACAGCATTGATAGTAGATCACACAGATATATTGGCTGGCTGTATAGTTATAATGATCTGGTTTAGAAATTATTTTACTGGAATTAGAAATTTGAAATATTTTCAAAATGCCCACCAGAAAGGTGAATGTCCATATGTTTAGAATTCCATTATATATTCCCATTTGCTTTCAATTATGGCTTGAGAAACTTTCATAATCCACCTCAAGTGAATGGGAATGGAGATAACTTGATGTACGGAGTAATTTTTCAGTGAAAAAATGAAATTTTAGTACTTGGGATTGATATGAAATGGTAAAGATTTTGCTTCTGATGATGATATGTCTCGGTAATTTTTTCAGGAAAACTTTAAAAAGTTATGAACATTTGTACAAAAACTTTTTATCTGTATTGGGAAACCAACGTAGTTTCAGAAAAGACAAAAGTGTCATCATGATGTCATCAGTAACTTAGATCTGATTACTTGTAGATTTTTTTTGTGGTAATTCTTGTTATTTTCACTAATGACATTCCTCTATATTTTGTCAGGGAAATTTTGCATTTTCTTAAAGCTTTCCTTTATATAATAATTGCTGTATTGATAAATATTGCCAGAATATTCTATATTTTGATAAGGAATGTTTTAAAAGGCAGTACATGTACTAAAATACTTTAGGCATAAACATAGAGAATTTGAAAGCTTCAGTTAAAGTTAATTTTTCACTTGCAAGCCATATCATCCCTAAATATGTATTCATACTGTATTACAGGTTGGGTTTTACTCAGAAAAGCATGATATTAATTGTTGTATTTGATGATTATTTGTCCGTTTTCAGGCTTATTTTAATGGTACTGTATGTGTATAATGTAGATGTATAAACTAATTGATGCCAAAGGAAAAGCTGTATAGGTATATTATTAGAACAATGGTTTAGATATTTTTATTAATGAAATATTATTTTTAGGTTTGAGAGATAGTAGAAATGACCTTTAGAGATTATCTAATTCTTGTTTTGTTGGATCATTTACTCTAAAAATGTACATAAAAGTTTGTAGCACTTCTGATATCCATCAGGAACTTTTCTTTCGTTGGTGTGTTGTGTGTCTAATGTTGCTTTTTCCACAGAAGACATGGGCTCGATTTTTGGCACTGGGCTGAATAAGCAGTGACACTTTTGTATTATGTGCATATGGGTGCCCTTGTGTAAATAACTTCATTTCTGAGCCTAACTGTGTGCTGTGGATACTAAAGCTTTATTGTCACTTATTTTTCATTGACATTAATTTTAAATGGAATGGTATAGTTGCTCTGAAAGCCACCACAAATGTTCATTCACTGATAATTAGCTATGTTCAGATCATATAAGCATAGATTTATACTGTTGTTTAATCCAACCTTTAGGTACAAACCCTTATCATGATGTTTAGATGAGTAGGATTCAGAATGTTTTTCAGCTCTGGAGTACTTCCAGAGGTACATGAACCTTGCGATATTTGCCATTAGCAACCAAATTTTTTTTATTTTTGTCTGATGAGGAGTTTTAATAAGCAGTGTGTATGGGTCTTGGGATCAAATCCTCATGTTCTCAGTTTAGTTCATCTTTTTGATCTCCCATGCTAAAGTTTGTGACAGCTGTTTCTCATTCAAATTAGGGAACTGTGTCTTCTGTTACATTTTGGTTTGGGGAATGTGGCATTCCATCAGTGAGGTCCAACCAGTGTTACTAGATGTGAAAGGCTTCTACCTTCACAAGATTTTGCCTCGGAGCATTTCTCAAAAAACAGAGGTCCTTGGGAGACTCAGGACATATGAAGTTAACCATGGAGATTTTGATGCATTTCTCAGATACTGAGGCTTTTCTTTCATGCTCTCTCTAGACTGGCTGAATATTACTAAACTTCTTGTCTTTAGTGGAGCTTATTATCGTAGAGTGTATGATGCACCATCAGGTCCAACTCTAGATTTTCGATAATTGGGGCCAATTTTATGTAAGCCCTTCTTATGCACCAGATATCCATCTTGCATCTTGTCTTTATCTTCCCTAATTACAAGATTTTGCAAGTTATAAATTTCTACTCAGATTTTCAAACTATCCTTACCTGCATATACTTGTTTCATATTCATGTATCATAGTTGGAACAAGCATTCTTTCCTACAAGCTTCTTGAACACTGTGAACTTGATTTTTTCGCTCATCACAGTGTGTTCATAACTTTTACCCTCTACCTAAGATTTCAATGTTTTACCACATCTCTAGTTTTCCAAATTCATTACTGTGCTGATCTCTAAAGTACTTCTGATCAGTACCCTATGGCTGTGGAACTCCAGCTGAAACAGATGACCATGCTCAGTGTATGGATTGATTTACCACATAAGAACTCTGGCACAGCTCATCATCAAGTTTGGACAGCTAAGTTCTGAATTGACTGCTCTTGGCCTAGATGGGGCAAGTAGATCACACACACTACTGTTCCGCCCAGTCCACTGGTTCAATTCTTGTAGACATATTTTATGACTCCTAGGCATAACAGCCCAAAGTTAAGCTTGATGCCATTTTGTGACAGGATTAGGCAACAGGGTAAATCCTTGCTTTTGTGGTGGGGAAATGATTAATTACCAATATCATTTGTTTGTGGAGAATTAGGGGTAAGTATATTATAATTTTGTCTTGTAATTCATTGTCTAAAATGTCTTGAGCACCAAGTTAGACTCTTAATATTTCCAGATTACAGCTTATAAAAGAGTCTTTCAGATCAAAAATGAGTTTCTCAAAGACTAACCAAATCATAGTTGTACAGAGTATGTAAATGGTCACCCTGTATTACAAGTTGGTTACCTTTAATGCTTGGAGTGTAGGATCCATTATTTTCAAATTAGTGGAATATTATTTAACAGTATATTGTGTGAGTTCATGTAATGAGTTTGACTAGCATAAAAGTGAATTTAATGGATTAGCTGATTTTATTATTTAATGAAGAATAATAAACGTTATAATTTATGAATTTTTCATTTTCTGTCTGTTCTTTATTTAGGATCAAGATCAACATGTATATGGTATTGGATAACAGGTACTTCAATCGTCTACCATACAGATATAATTGCCTTATGCTTTCCCTAGTTATATAGGCTTTTACATATTGTCATATATAATCAAACAATTTGAATTCATATAAGAATTACTTGGCATCTAAGTATGTGGTAAATTTAAAGCAGTATAAAATGGCATTCAGTTGAGCATGCACTTATATTTTGTTTTCTTGTTTCATCATCTGGTCTCAGCATGATTTGTTCATGCATACCTCCTGACATGCATGTTATATCATCAGTGAAGATCAGTGTGTAGCTAGATTATTTGTGAAATCTAAAATACTTTTGCTGCCTTTAGCATGAACGCCTACCGATTTTTTGTGTACTTAATTTTACTGTAGATTTGTTTTTTATACCTGCTCACTTTTTCCTACCTTAGTGAGGTAGCCCAAGGAACAGACAACTGAGCTTTTAAACTCTTTGAGCTCCTTCCTCTGTTTCTTGGGTGAATTTTTAACCATAAGAACACCGCATGCATGTTGTGTGGCTGGTTCTGTTATTTACTTTGATAGTAAGGTTACAGTAGAAGTGAACCCATGGAAAACCTCATGCTAGGCTATGCTCTACACATTCCCTCCAGGGGAAATAGTCATTTTCTGTTTTGAGTTTAATGATTTGCTTTTGTGGTAATGGCAAACAGATTAATTGAATCCGGAATCATATTTCTCTGGCTTTTAAATTTTTTATTTTTTTTTTAATGTGTAGTTTATAGATTTTTCCATCACATTCCAGGTCAGAGTTCACTATAATTAAAAATGTAGAAGAAATAGTTAGGTAGTAGTTGGGAGGCAGCCACCAACCAGGGAGGTTTAATACTGGTACTACCTGCCTTGGTCTCTGGAGGGTTAGTGAAGACTGCATTGTGAGCCAGCACTTCAGTGGTTGTCAAGTTACACTCCTTTGACCCAGGTAGCTATCTTTACTGTATCCCTCACCCCTCACATGGACTGCTGGCATTTCCGTCCACAAACATATACTCTATCCTTAGCACACATAACATTTGACAACAGGTGACACACAATTCATTCTTCATAACTAGATTTTCCCCTGGTGAGTGCTATGCATTAGCTGTGCCTTTTGGCAAAATGGTAGGAGCAAGAGATAGAAGTAGAAGGCAGAAAAATTAGGAGAGAACATTAGGTAGCAGTAGTCATTAGGAACATTAGGTACAAGCCTCTGGAAACACTGCTCTAGAGTCGCCCTCTGCCAGTGGCCTTTTAAGGGTGTGGCACTAAAGGCTAAGAAGCGGCACTGGAGTTCATCAGTTATGGAGATTCTTTTGCTGTTGGCACCCCACTGAGGGAGTTCCTGGAGGGATGTTGCATCACAGAAGTACATAGATAGAATTGGGATTGCACTTCTTTTATAAATGATTATATTCTTATAATACTAAAGTATTTTAAAGTGCAGTGGAAATACCAGTTATGAAAATTAATTGTATTCGTTATATTATATACTTTTACCAAGTTACTTGTTCCTAGATACTATTGTAAAGATAAAGAAAATATGCATTTTTTTTTTTTCAACAGCCATCATATATAACTGCCCTCTAATTGTGAAATTCACTCGGTAATGACATTTGCCCTTTGGTTATGAAGTGTGCCCTCTGATTATGACATTTACCCACTGGTTATGACATTTCCCCATTATCTGTGACATTTGCTCATTAATTATGATCTTTTTTCTCTGGTTATGTCATTTGCTTGCTGG
Source organism: Panulirus gracilis (assembly GCA_032361445.1). NCBI lineage: Eukaryota > Metazoa > Arthropoda > Malacostraca > Decapoda > Palinuridae > Panulirus > Panulirus gracilis. The sequence continues at coordinate 6,819 of JAUUEG010637613.1, forward strand.
ATATAACATTAGCCCACCAGTTATGACATTTGCTTATTAGTTGTGATACGTTATCCAATGATTATGACCATTTCCTCCAGGGTGTAACATTTCCCTGCTAATTATAACATTACCTCACTGCTTGTGGCATATGCCCACAGTTATGACGTTTGCTTACGACATTTTGGCACTGGACATGACATTTGCCCACTGGTTATAGCACTTGCCTACAGCAAGTGACACTGTTATGGCATTTTTCCCATTTGGTATGACATTTCCAAATGCTCATTGGCTATGACATTTTCCCACTGTTTATGACTTTTGCTTGCTGGATATGGCATTTGCCTATTGGTTATGACATTTGCCCAATGATTATGACAACTGCCCACTGGTAATGACATTTGCTCACTGCACCTCACTTTACTGTAGTTGGGGTCCCTCTTCTCTTGAGATTAAACTTTTAAAATTTGAATCTGCCTATGATATTTGCCTATTGATTTTGAAATTTACCCACTAGCCTATGACATTTGCCCTCAGGTAATGACAACTGCCCTCTGCTTAAGACATTTAATCACTGGTTATGAAATTTGTCCATTGGTTATGACATTACCCATCAGTTGTCATTTGCCCAATGAACACATTTACCCACTGCTTATGACATTTGAAACAATACCGATGCATTCTCAAATACCATTTTTTAAGCAAGAACAGAAAATGTAAATGCTGAAAACTTTTTTTAAGTCAGTCTGGTATTGCCCCTTCACCTTCATTATAGACTAATGGGGCTCAAATGCCCTGATATCCTTTGATCTTTCAGTATGAACAAGTAGCTTTTATATGTGGTCTGCCCACTGAACATGGCCAGCTTCCTGGGTGCTGCAGTTAGAGGGACTACTGGGGTATTATATATATATATATATATATATATATATATGTAAAGAGAGAGAGAGAGAGGGAATTAGATATAAGGGATGGCATACTATTGCCTATGGTTTAATGATGTAAACTGATGATGTGGTGACAATATTACTGATATGTATCAGTGGACAAAAAGGAGCACCATATGGTCAAGGAACTTATTCCAAAGAAACCCATTGTTTCCCTGTTACTGACAGTAGCAAAGCCTCACAACATTATATATACACTATACATTCATGTTAATGGACTCGCCTGCATGTGGTTACAAAGCAAGTGAAAAGTCACCTTCCATGAAGCTGTGGACAAAAAGAAATATAATCATGATGAGGAACTTCTCACTTCAAAGGAGTCCTAAACTTCCATACTTCTGATTGGAGTACAGCCTTAAAGCTGCAGGAGCCACTTGAAATAGATCCTAGGGTTTATAACTAATTAATTATATATTTATCCCACAATATCCTCAACAAATAATTCTGCTCCACCCTAAATTATGCCTCAACCGCCTGGTCATCCACCCTATCAAAATAAAATGTAACAAAGCAGCATATCACACAAAACAGCACTTAGAACAATCACCAGCTGCTTAGCAATCATAACATCGATTTCCTGTTTGAGGAGAAAAAATACCTATGATTCAATCTCATGATTTCATTACGCTCAGCACATTAATTCTTTGTAACAACACTAGATTTCTCCTACCTAAACTGCTTTATTAATAACCTCAAACCCCTAGTAGAAATAAAAACCCTATCCTTACTTCACATCAACAAATTAAATTTACTGGTCCCCAATGCCCAACAAGCATGATGCTGACAACGCGTACACAACACTGTAATGACTCAATAAATGCTAAGCACCTGCCCTCCCAACTCAGTTCCATTGTACCAGCCATACACTGCTTGTAACTACACTCCCCAGGTATGTATAAGTTATGCTTTGTTGTCTGTGTTCTGGATGCCATCCATCTTTTCAACATCACAAACACAGATAGCGCATATCACATCTCCAAATTGCAACTTCCAAAGTAAGGAAAAGACACATTCCTCAGCTGTCCTGTGCTCACCACAAAAACATACACAACATTCCAACACTTCTTGACCTGTGGTTCTTCCCAGTGGGCATGGCTGAATTCCTGAGCACAGTAGGAGTAACACAAAAGGAGATCCAGTAAAGAGGCTATGGCATCTGTGTATGTGCTCACTTTTCCCAGTGGAAGGTTTCAGAGAAGATATGCAAGTTGTTTATGTTTGTATGAAAAACTGTGTTGCTTTTATATATGAATTTATAGAAATGTTAAGTGTTACAAACTGTCTGATGAATTAATGATGTTAAGGAGGAAGAAGCCTACTATTCTTATGATTGTTGCTACATAAATTGCTACATCAGTTGCTTGAGTGGAAATGTACTTATGATGTATTTTTGGTATGTTGGAGAAACTTGTGTATCATGCATGGAATTTTTTATCTCAGAAATAATAGACCAGGTGTTTACCGTAGTACTGGATATTCCTGTATTGCTATTTCACTTACTTGTATTGCTTATAGAATGTTTTGATTATTAAAGCATGATGATATCTGAATGGTATAAAAGCAGAATGATGTGGTCTTAAGTGGAGCTTTGTATTTTTGATAATTCATGCTGGGTGAATGTCAGAAGCACCTGAATATACATTATAGTGGATTGCACTTAGCATTATGTTCTTTTGAAATTAAGGACTGAAATGCTGATGTAAATTATTGTATTACCGTTTGTGGGGTTTCAGTGAGATTGGAAATGAAAAATGTATCAAAGGGATACAAAGCAAGAAAAGCTAGAAAAAGCTGGAATAAATCAGTTCCCAGTATGGAGAGGTCGGTATGATTATGCCATGCTGTAATATACTTGAGGAAATTATGAATTTAGGACATTGAAATAAAAATGTGTGTCAGTATCGTCAAGATAGATTTTTCATTGTGTAAGAAGACAGATTGGATATCAATGCATATACCATTATGGTGTAGAGCAGGTAAAATCCTTAAAGGGAAGTAAAGATATTTAGAAAAGAATATGTTAAGTGTAGATGAGCAAGGTATGAGTGTATTAGGTAGAGATTTTTTTTTAGTGACTGGTTAATTCTGTCTATAAATTGTGCAACACAATGCAGTGTATAGTATTATTGTAGTACTTTAAGTCTTTCAAGAACCATATTTCCATGAAGAAAACACAGCTCATCTAACATCTGAAAGCAATGATTTAGTGTTTGAAGTTGTATATTTTTGTAGCAGTTGTTTCCGGAAGAGCATACAGGAGGCAGGTTCCTATATGAGCAGTTCTTCATGCCAAGTACATATATCGCCTTAGAATCCTTTACATCTGTTGATCTTGACAACTGTTTCTTGCAGCTAATGGCTGCATTGTAAATGTTATAAAAGGACAGATAATATATTATGAAATAAGATATATTTTTGTTTGATATATTCCTTCTAATCCATGGATACTTGTGAATTTTATTGTTTTACCATATTTTTACCTTTCATAATCATGTACAGCTTCAACCTTATGTTTATCTTGTATTTGTGGGGCTCATTATTTTCAAAAAGTAATTCCTTAAAGCAGACAACTGACATGGCTGCTTCACTTCTTTCAGGGCCAAAGTGTATTAGTGTTGGGTCTTTAACACTATGGGCGATTATTGGCAACCAAATTATTTTGGAAAAGTTTTTTCCTTCCACTCTGCTGCAGATGCAGGAAAAGTACAACATGACATATATAAGTCTAAAACTTGAAAGGACATCGTAACATATTACTCATTTAACATCTTTACAATGACTGTTATCTATGTGGTGTATGACTTGTTAGTTGCAGACTTTTTGTAGCCAAACAAAAGCCCATTTCTCATAGGAGAGGAAGCCACTCAGTATGAAGAGTTGTATATGTTGTAAGAGAGTTAGTTGTGGTAAGAGGTTATGAAAGCTGATTAATTTATACTGTCTGAACTACAAAAATTATAATACTGAAAATTTTAGTACCAAAAAAATTATAACTTAAAAGAATGAGAATTAACCAATGATAAGGCTAATGTCTTAAATGATGTACAGACTATGCAATCTTTTTGATATGATAATACAGTTCATAATAAGTTCTATTTTTTAACATATATTCAAGTTTATCATTGTCTCCATCTCTACTGGCATGAACACTTGCCACACTTTTTCTTCCAATAAAATCAGTAATATTCTTAGGAGACAAAATGCAAGCCAATGGCAATATATGGTGCTGATTGACAATGTGTAGAGTTCCCTCACTTAAACTGTAGCAGCAACAATACAAGACATTTAAAGATTTTGTATAAAACAATCAGCAAAATAGAAAATATTTCTTAATCTATACAGTAGTAAGGTGTCAATCTGTATGTATGCCTAGGGATAAAGATAGAGATATAGATACATTAGCTAATTAAGCACTAGATCCCTCCCACCTAAACCACTCTATAATGAATCACCAACTTCCCAGTAGACACAAAAGGTTTACCCCTGCCTCACACTTCAGTAACTTCTACTCACAGATCCCCCAGCCCCCATCATATACAACAATGACAAAACATGCACATCAATCTAACCTGACAAGCACTAAACCGCTGATCTCCTAACTCAGTCTTAAACTCCAACCGTTGGAAACCACACTCCCAAGACAAACAAGAGACACACTCTCCTACTTACACTTTGGATATCACCCATGGTTACACTACCACAAACCCATTTCAACTTAACCCAAGAGCCTTTATGCCTTTACTGCCTTAGATGATCAGTCATTAGTCGTCATTATACATCTAGCACCAAAAAGAGCATGATATTCATCAGCAGATGTTAGTATGTGAAAGAATGAATAGCACTGTGCAACGGATATCTCAAATTTCTTGGACAATATAATCCTTCACTTTGAACAATATAATCCATTATATGAGCGAAAAAATGGTTAATACTGATACTGTATCACACACATACATCTATACAGAGTAACCATAGTGACTGATGATGGGTAACAACCACTGGTTGATGTGGGGAATGGGAACAGCCACAGTAGTTGAAAGATAACAGTCCTGCTTGTTGGTAAAGGTGAACAGTTCTAACTGATAAAGGGTACATCCATGGTGGTTGATGAAGAGAAGCAGCCACATGCGTGCAGTGAATACAGCGATAGTGATTGATCCAGGGGAATAGCGGTAGCGTTTGATAAGGGGGAAAAGCTGCAGTGATTGATGAAAAGGAATTGCTGTAGTGGTTGATGTGGGTAACGGCTGTAGTGCTGAAGGGAACAGCTGTAATGGTTGATCATGGGAAACAGACTTAAGGAAGAAGGGGTGATGATTATGGAATTTCTTGGACGAATGGAGAGAGAGAGAGAGAGAGAGAGAGAGAGAGAGAGAGAGAGAGGGGGGGGGGCAAGAACAAGAGAAACAAATGACCATACGATGGAAGGAAAAGGGAGGTATTGAGAATGAAGCGGGATAAACCCAGATCCATAGCAGAACCTTATCTCTTCCTGGCTACAGATAGTGATGCATTTCCTGTTCACTGATAACACATTAGATTAGATAAGAACGATAAGATGAAAAACAACACTAGAATGGGACAGTGATGTCCTCCCGAGTTCTAGGGTACGACGAGTTCGTGTACCATGAAAAGTTCGCTCGCCACGAGACGAATTCGTTAACCATTAGAATTCGTCTGCCACGCAAAGACTTCGTTCGCCACTGCTAAGTTCATCTGCCTCGCAAAAACTTCGTCTGCCACACAAAGTTCGTCTGCAGCTGCGGGAAGAGTGCGTCTACCACAAGAAGAGTTTGCTATGACTGAAGACGGGTACAGCCCAGTGGCCGTCAGCTCCCCTGCAGCAGGGGACACTGCCGGCGACGCTGACGGCGGGGTGGGGGGAAGACTCAAGAAATTGGCGTGGATGGCGCTTCCCTGCCTGAGTGTGCTCCTCTACCTGGGTGATCTGACGACTAGTTTGTGCTACGCTGCCGACCTATTCCTCCGCGCCGACGTGCGGGACGCGTTCATCCTAGGACTGGACTTGAGGACGTGGGCATGGTTCATCATCATGGTCCGCGTCATCTCAGGCGTCGTCATCAACGTCATCGTCACCCTGAGCAGGTACCATCCGGTGGTGTAAACTAGGGCTTGACCTGTTGTCTGGCTGCTAACCTCACCTTTGACAAGTCTACTCGGTCGGAATGTGTGGTGACAGATCTTAATTTTCTAGTGTGTGTGTAAACACGAATGTAACCCATTAAAAGACATGATTTGACAGGTACATGAGGTCATAAGTCAGTTTCTTGACATGTCCTTGTGTTTCAGTCCACTAAGACGTTCGTGACCCATCGAAAATTCACTTGACACATGTTGTCAGCCCTAAATCTAACTCTTAACAGGTAGTATTTTTCTCAGCTTGCAATGACACGTCCGTGACTCCTCTACAAGTGCGAGGGTATACATGACTGCAACTTGGATTCAGTGTCTGTACTAAAGGGTACATGACATCCAGACTTGCCGTACATCTCCAGATCGTATTTTAACCATCACATGTTGGAGGCCTTTGACGACTCTTCATGATCGAGTCCAAGACCAATTCAGGCATCATATCCAAGAGTCGCGCCGTCTTGCCCAAGGATCGTACAGTCGTCCTCAAACAGTGAACGACCATCAAGATGTTGACAACCACCGAATCCAAGGATATATATATAATTTCTTTAATCAAATTGATACATTAGTTATTTTCATTAATGATTTCGCTACAATCCGCTGTTCCACATAAAAAAACAAATTAAACACATATTGCCTTTATCTGCAACTTACGTATGATCACTCTGTAAAATATTAATTCATATAATAATGCATTTACCACGGGTCTCTACC